>LWMJ02000290.1:9339-33751 GCA_001693035.2 Taenia asiatica
CATGACGCTGCCCTTCCTTCACCATATTCACGCTGTGAACTAGGGTGGTCCATCGCCACATCCGATAAGTCAAAACACATTTAACGGTAGTCCATTTAATCCTCATTAATTAGGAGGGGATGCTAATGATGATGCGGAGCCTCTATAGAGGTCTACATAATCCGTTTGATATTTGAGGTGGTAGAACAATTGTGCAGGAGCTGTAAAAGATGAAATGTTTGGACCGCTTTTCTCCTTGACTTTTGAGACAGTTAGAAGGTGTTTCAGAACACTGAGGTATTTTAACTCCTTTATTAATCATGCAAGCCCGTTTCTATTGCTTCACTGCTCGAACAGAGTTTTATGGATGTAAATCTACGGGATGTTTAACTGTCCATCTATCCTTCTATCAATTAATGTGTATTCTTTCCAACTCTCGATGCATTCATCCTTCCATCTATTATTAGGCTCTTAGCGACTTCGCCTAGTCGACTCTAAATTATCCGTTTTGCTGCAGTATTATATCTGCTAATTTCTTTCTGGTTCCGTGCATCCGTGTACCTTTAATCAGCTCCATTCCTTTATGGCTACGGATACACACGCTCTTCATCGATTCCACATTTTAGATTCTTTAATTTATCTCCGTTCGACTTCGCATTCACCTATTTATTTACTTCCCCATCTTCTTCGTCTTCATAACCTCTTCTTCTGCTATCGAATGTGAGATATTTTCATCGTTCGGCTGTTTATTTCCTTACTTCCTAAAATAGCTTTTCTGTCTGTGCGCACTTGTGTATTTGTTTGTTGTTGCGTGGCTTGCTCTTACCACCTGCCCGCATTGCAATATTCTGCCTAATCGTCGGATCTAATATCTGATGTGTACACCGCTCTGCCGATTCATCCACCAGGCTTTCCATTTGGTTCGACCTTCCTCGCCAAATTTACTAGGGTATGCCATTCATTCACTTTTGCTTTTAATTTTGCATCTCATTTTGCCCGCGCCACACCTTGTCTCGTTATCAACCGCCTGCAGCTACTTACCTGCACACTTGTCGTTTTCGTATGAAACTGCATTCTTGCTCCACTTTACCCATTTTATCAATTAATTCGTTCTACAACTCCATTCAAATTCTGCTTCCATTTAAAGCACCTCTTCTCAACTCAGCAGATACATTTCCAGTTCATTCATTTAATCTCCCCTTGTTCTGCGTTCGCTACTCACGAATTGTACGGGATATTGAATTATGTCCTTATTTCTTGCATGAAGGAATTGAACTTGATTTCAAACATCACCGCACAGGTGGTTTTCGTTAACAAAAATTGGTCATAATGATGGTAGACATTGATTTCGCACCTGAATGTCGCCACCCAATCGTATGCTTCAATCAATGACTACTAATTTTAAATGAGGACCACATTTTTGAATGACGACAGAGGCTCTGAATTGCAGAGTGTATGTGCCTTGAGCTGTGCGGTGCGAGGCACGTGACGTGATAACTTGCTGCCCAGCAAATGCTGTGCCTTCACGTCTCGGATATGAACGTCAAATCTGACCTTACGTTGGCTCAGGGTGAACAACAGTGGCACCATCGAAGTACATCTGTTGATGATGGCGACTGATTGAGGAAATAAAAGATTAGTCAGCATGGTAAACTAGAGCCAAACCTGACGCACTAGCGTGGTCTACCAAAACTCTACATTTATGTGAGATTGCAGTGTTAAGCTTACATCTGGCGAAAAGAGTCTGCCATGCTAAGCATATCAAATGTAGATGTCCTTCTTGTTATGATACAACTACGGCAACAGGGCATGGAAGCATTCTCTCTAATAATCAGTTAAGCTCTGAAGAAAATTAGTAGAATCAGATTATTGACAATGACGATCAGCCACTTCTGAGCTGACTAGCTTCTTCTGCTGTAGTAAGTTGAAGGGAACTCTGCATGTCTCAGTTTTGCAAACTAGTCCTCAACAGTGCAACCCTAGTCTCAAAACTCACAAGATCCTCTAAAATGCAAAGAAATAGATTGTACCGCTTTAAATGGGATGGACCTACGCTCCACTAGGGAGATTGGCTCACAAGGTCAGAGATATGAGGGTTAAAAATGATGCCTGTTCACTAAAACTGGGAAAATGTGCCAAGGTCGAGATTTGCAGCGGAAGGCTGGCGAGACTGCGGATAGCATAGCTGTGCCAAATAAGAGGTGCTTCATGGTTGTGCATAAGTGCCTTTTGTAATTTTAAAGGCTTAGAGAATAAGCCAAAGCAGCTGGTCACAGCTCAAGATGCACCAAGTGAGCGAGGGGATAGAAGGGGAGACAAGGTTACGCGAAGCACTTGCTATTGACCCGGACGACGAGACCAGGCTCCTTGCGGAGATAGGAGTAAGTGCATGATTTGTCATTAATGGTACCTTTTTAAAATTACTGCAATTTTTACCTAATTTTTTGCAAATTTACACTAGGATATGCCCAAGAACAATGATTTTTGACTAACATGCGTCCCCGATGGGAAGGCCATCCGGGATCCCTTCGTAGCTGATGGAGAGGCACAGCTAAGTTGCCTCATGGATCTCTTCTGTACGCATCCGTGCTATAAAGCCGTGTGATCTGGATACCTATCAAGTCCATCTCTCTTGGAGCGAATAACGCATTAGACAAAAAATATGCCAGTTAATGCACTAGTATCCGCCTTAAGGCAAAATTTGCACCCTTGTGCGATTCATTTAATTCCATATTTTGCTTTGTTGTGGAAAGTGTCGAGAATACTGACAGCGGATATAAATGTGCTGTGTGTGACAAAGAGCATAGCGAATTAGATGAGATGCATCAACACCTCCTGCAACACAGCGATTGCAAATTCTCCTTCTGTGTGCGTTGCCTCGAGGGTTTCAGCACACTTTAGGAGACGGAATGTCACACAATTTTGATGGCCAAACCAAGGACATCGGCTCCCTCAGACTTGATGCACCATGGTCTAACGTTTACATTGCTCAAACTTGTGCAAAGGATTTAAGGCAGATGCATTTGTGGAACAGAAGTGATATGATTATTTCAAACTCGCATTGTGTGCTGCTGAGGAGTCTGAGAATAAAAAGTATTTTCTCCACCTTAAGGGTCTGTATCCTAAAAATTTATTGTTAAGAGACCTTATCTGTCTCAGTTTTGTGTAAAAGTACTTGCACAAATAAGAATGGGGTATGAAGTGCTTCTAATTCATCGCTGCTTGTTGAGATGCATGCTCTTACGAATTCCGATGCATCCAGTATCTTATTACATGCTCCATATTTGCCAAATTATCAACGCTTTAATGGGGCTACAGCCTTTTGCAAAGCCGGTTTGGCAAACATACTTAGCAAAAACAAATTCCACTTCAAAATTTTTAACCACTCTTTGACAAGGTGTGATTTTACAGCCGTTGGTAAACATGGTTACCCCCTAGGCTGCATTTAAACTGTTCCGCCAAGGCTGCTTAAGCCTCGTCCCTACACGGTGGATTGTGCTTGATGTTTCTCGCGCAACCTTGCCTCACTCAAAATCTACAGTCGCAAGCTGCCTACATGAAAACCACGTGGCAATGGTGGCCTGCTAGCTAGAATCCTTTGAGGTAAGCCTAAAAAGCTTTGCTGTTGAAAGAACAGGAGGGATTGAACAGAACCAACATGCTCCCGTAAAACTTTAAAAGTGAGATTGAGATAACGTGGGCGAAATTCGACGCAATGGTTGGAGTAGCGAAACGTCCGTAGCACCAAACTTGATGCACAATTCATGCTAGCGTTCTTTGAATGCCACCTTCATTGGACATATTTCGCCGCATGGCAGCAAAGAAAAACTGGATCATACGCACCTTTAAAAAGACATTTTTGAATTGGTTTGCACAAATTGCACATTAGCTCCCATAAAGCCCACTAAAGCTTAATTTTGTGAATCACCAATGAAAAGCCATTCCAAAGAAAAGATCAACAGCGCTTTTCTATAAGCAGAGGACAAAGATATTCCATATTGCGCAAATACAGTTATTAGTGCTTTTCTATAAGCAGAGGACAAAGATATTTTATATTGCCTAACTACAGGCGTCGATGTCAGTTAAGAAGCAGTGTCGTTGTTGTTCGCCCGCTATGGTCAACAAAGTATAACTGCAAATTGTGGACATGCGATAAGACCGTCAGCTGCGAGAGAGAAGATCCTACATAGAAGTAAAGCCTCACCCATAGCATCGTACATCGAAAGCGGAATAAGCGTTAAACTGCTCAATTACGAAGCTACTTTTCCAGTTCCTTTACAGGTGATACCGTTGAAGTAAGAAAAATTTCAGTGGAAGAACACAACTGACATAAAATTTTCAAGTTATGGCAATGACGGTATCACCAAAAGCTATTTATTGAAGCTACTAATTGCATTTAGCGTTACTTGTATTTATGAGGGAATGGCAATCTCTCAATTCTACTTCGACTCACTATTTAGTGAAGTCGGCGTGGTCAGGGCCCAAGGATTAGAGTAGCAGCTACTGCATTACCAATGTAAACCAGCGGTATTCACTTCACTTTTGAAGCATAAATCTCCTTGTTCTATTCTTTCTAACGCAATTGAACCCCACCTTTCCCACCTAAGTGGCATTAACTTGACATGCGTGCATCACTATTTGCACAGATACTGCTCCCACAAACGATTAATAATCGCTCATGTAAACCCAATTCATGGAAACATACTGCTGCTGACTTAAATATAGCACTTATCTTCCCTGTTCCTAGATTCCCAAGGCAATCATTTACCAATATCCTACTAATTTGTCACAAAAAGCGCTGTCCTTGACACGCAAAATCCGAATTTCTTCCGTCAACCGCATGAATTTAAAGGCTGATCAGTGGTGACTCTAAATAATTTTGTGCATGTTTAAGTATTAATTACTGTGGCTTTTGACGTAGGCTCACCAAAAGCGCATTCCCTCTTCATTTCGTCTCTATTATTTCGCACAGACGATTGATGGAGCACTGACTTAAATTTGCGCTGTCCAGCACTTAACATTCTACTAGCTTCGGTGATGAAATCTGACTGAACGCTAAGTAGTAACACCACTGTGAGGACAGGTTGCACGGAGAGTCCCTTTGTGAACATCCTTACAGAGGCTTCTTTTTCAATTCAACTTGCTTATTGCATTGAATTCAACCTAGAGGAGAAATCAGATAAAGACTAATGACTGTCTCGGAAAGAAAACGAGGGAACCAGGTTTTTACAAAACGCAAATCAGCGCAATGGTCAGAGAAACGTTTGAGGAATATCAGTCCTAGATGGTGGTGTGATTCTTTGTCTGGTCACCAAACTACCACTGACTAGTCAGTTTTCGTGCTAATGTGAGCCCACTATGCATGAGTCACGAATGAAGGTGTCCGTCTCATCTAGTCTTTGTAAACTACTGACTTGTAAACATCTGATAATGTCTTAAACACCATTCTAACCTCAAGGATTGGTTCCCTCGTCCCACTGTTGGCATGAATAATTGAACTTCTATTCGAAGATTTCAAGCAGCCAAATCTCAACCCAAAAGCAAACTCACTTGACCGTTTTATTCTAAACATATACGTAAGCAAAAATAAGAACTTCAACGGTTACATCTGAGGTGCTTTGGTGGAGCTGACATGCCGTCATTGTTCCTGCTTAATGTGCTGACGGTCTGAAAAGTGACTATCAAACTGGTTTCCACATTCCTTAGACCCGAAATATGGCCAGCATCAGTGATTTCTTTCATGGTCTAAATCAAAATTTTTTTTGGCTTAATGTAGGTTGCCTAAATAAAAACACTTTTTGAGTGCTTGCTAGGAATAGGCATGAACTTCCGGCTCAATTTCATGCATGTATATATGTAGCAAATTTAGGCAACAGGTAGGAGAGAGCCGTAGGGTTACCTTGAGATAAGGTAGACTTGATTGAGTCACCGACGCTGCAATTCAAGTCCACCTTAACGTCAGCTCTATCATTTCTGATGAGGGTAGTAAGATTCCAGACCCACACCAGCAATGCACAGCACAGAGTATTGGAACCAAAAGATTCGCTCACCTAAGGAAACAAATAAATCACGCCTTGCTATGCAGCTCCAATGGCAACAGAGAAGTGGCAATGAGATTATGAGAGAAAAACAGTATGGTGCGGTGCTTTGGGTGAGCATTATTCTGGCGCTTCTGTACGTTTGTTTTACGTTGCAGTTCAGCGTTTGAAATAATGCCACCAGCAGTGTGTGGTCCTCCTCACAGTCGCCTACTTTCCTCCATCAGTAGCATTTGTTTTAAGTTCAAAGTGTTCATTCGTAACATCATCAGATTGCTAACCCTCGTTCCGCCTATACACCTCTTATTGGTCATTACCAAAACCTGCTTTTGAGTGCCAGCATGCACTGGCTAACCACGCGAAATAATTCTGGTTTGTGTTGGCTTTGCTCCACAGCAGAAGGTCGATTTCGCCCGATTTCGCCCATAGTTATGGTTTAAAAATGCATGCCTACCCATTAAGCGAATATTCTTGCTGATGCTTGCATAGTGACCTCATTATGGTCATTACATGCCAGGCAGCTTTCGTGGTCATAGTGCAGATGCGTATTTTCCCATTTCATTGAACAATCCGCATTCCCTTGTCTTTGCCCTCAATCCGAAATAACACCTTTCAAAATTCCTCTTAAAAATATCAACAGCCCTAAGCACGAATAAAATAAAATGTCAAAGCCTACTGACGATTTCTCTGATCTGCAACTGATAGCAGCAACTCTCATCTCATCTACACCGCAGCATTGCATACTGTTTCATTAGTAATTGCGCGAAGATCTGTGCTCTAAACTGGCGAGATCAGCAGGCGTTGCCATATTGAGCCGCCGGTATCAATTTAGGAAGATTTAGAAAAAATTGAGAAGTTCTGAGGGCTTAGAGTATCCTCAATCCCTATGCCCAAAGAGTTGGAAGAGTGCCCTCCTGATTGAGGGTGCAGGACGGAGTATCGCTGCACTGTTTGCGATCTCACATCTGACCGATGGATCCGATGTTACTACACACAGCAGAGGAGCACCCAACTTAACAAGATGCCATTGACCGCCTGCATCTTTGTCTTGTACGTGCTGCACTCAATCCCAATGTAAGTGAGGAAGAGGATGCTTCAAATCCCACCAGCCAGGTTTAGATAAAAAGACGTATTTGAATGCCACATCGCATAAAAAGAGACAGTCCTCATGATGGCTTTTTCGCACTAGAATTTTGTGCTATACCTGATATAATGAGAAGGATGCTGCCTGCCTATTTAACAAGCTTTTATGCAACTCACTTGAAGCGCCTTCTGTACTCGCCCTTACAAGCAATGTTTTAATTTGTGTTGTGCTACCTTATCTTCGTCGAAAGCTGTTAGGCAATTGTGGCCAGAGAGCCTCCATGGGTTTGGGGTCAAGTAATGCCCCGATTGCATAGAGAATGAGACTAAGTCACATCCATCAATGTCAATCGGTAGTCGGTGATGTGAATGGCTAAAATAATGTTAGGGCGGATTCCTAGATATTTGAAAAAACGACGTTATCCTTTGCAAAGTACGCAAAGGTACACTTTTGTCTCAATGGCCTGGCATCACCCTTAGCAATTGGACAATTGAACAATTTAAAGGTCCACTTACAATATATTCTTACCGATAAAGACAAAAATCAAAATCACCAAAAGCGCATTCCTTCTTCATTTCGTCTCTATTATTTCGTACACACACGATTGATGGAGCACTGACTTAAATTTGCACTGTCCAGCACTTAACATTCTACTAGCTTCGGTGATGAAATCTGACTGAACGCTAAGTAGTAACACCACTGTGAGGACAGGTTGCACGGAGAGTCCCTTTGTGAACATCCTTACAGAGGCTTCTTTTTCAATTCAACTTGCTTATTGCATTGTATTCCACCTAAATGTGAATTCAGATAAAGACTAATGACTGTCTCGTGAAGAAAACGAGGGAACTAGGCTTTTATAAAACGCAAATCAGCGCAATGGTCAGAAAAACGTTTGAGGAATATCAGTCCTAGATGGCAGTGTGATTCTTTGACTGGTCAAAAAACTACCACTGACTAGTCAGTTTTCGTACGTTCCCATTCTTAAGCACTAGACTTCCAACAACTTGACATGTGTGCTGTGGACTAACGACTGTCCCGAGAAGAAAACGAGGGGACTGTGTAATTCACGCCACATATGAATGTTCTTCTGAGGTAAGAGGCTTTTAAGGAAGATGGATCTAGCAGCAGATGAGCTGCCAAGATTCTTTGATGTAGGCTAAATTTAGACCACATGAATCCTGACTCGAATCAACTACTCCGTTGATTATCAATGGATATGCCCTTACCAAGTAGTCCCATTCTCCGATGACCAAGGAGGAAGAGCTACACTGTGAATCTACCACATGTGCTTAACGTAAGGTTCTAGTGCCGATCGCGTAATTACCAATCAATGCGGATTACTCAATGAAATGTGAAAATATGCATCTGCACTGTGACCACGAAAGTTGCCTGATGTGTAATGACCATGCTGAGGTCACTATGCAAGCATCAGCAAGAACGTTCACTCCATGACTAAGCATGTTTTTTCTGAAACAACAACTATCAAATAAAACAGTGTTTCCGCCCCAAACAGGTACCAGTCACAAACTTCTTACTCCGGCAACAACTTCTACAACATATGCACAGCATTGCAAGATCAGATTGCCTAACTTGACGGAAATAAGTGTCTACACCTTAACAACTGAAGCGAAGTGTGTAGAAGACCGGGAAGGGCACCACACTCTGCATGTGTCAATCGAAATGAGGATTTTAACTCGTCATTTTACTTTGGATGTGCATGTTCTCATTCAACCAATCGCTGGCACATTAGTGAAGTTTGTAGTATGGTGCAAAATAACGGTGTCGTAAAAGTAACGGACTGAGTTGTGCAATATGCAACTAGAAATATGCCAACACGAATCCACTTGGGACATCAGAAGCCTTACCAAACAGAAGTTTCAGTGGCCATCTTATATATTTGGCAGTCCTTTCAAAATGCGAAGCTGCAGCCTGCACTGTTATCAGATGCTAAATTGTGTGGATCAAGATTAGATCAAGAAAGCTCTACAAAACGTAGACAAACATGGGATGGCCCGTTACGTTATAAAAGCAATCATTATTAAAAAATCTCGATTACCCTCTTCAAATAGGCGACCATTTACCCAAGAGCAGTTTGCTGCTGTTTTATTATTCTAGAACAACTGATGTAGTGCTCTTTGGATAAGGTAGTTAAGTGCGAATTGTGCACAGCAGTACACTTTGATATGTAATGGTGTATCACAGGTTTAGTGGTGAGAATTCAAAGCACCGTTGTAGGATCATGGCGTCTGCTTCACAAAAAACCTAAATACGTTTACATTTGGATTAAACGAAAAGTCAAGATATGGAAGCTACACCAACCAACATCATCTTTACGACATGCATCGCGTCCATTGCGGGTGGCAATGCGAATGGCAACAACGAGGTCATATGTAGCGTGGTCAGTTGATGTAAGCGGGACTATGCACGTATTATGAGAATCGGTGGCGATAGTGAAGGCGGAGTGGCAAATGGATACTGCTTAACGTGTCCCACCAAGTGATGAACTGGGGTCTAACATATCGGATGAGTGGTGGTAACATAGAGGTGCCTGTAATTATGCCTGCACGCTCATGGATTTACCTAAGCTTCAATATGCGTCAACTCCTCCATAAACTGTTTTGCAATCTGGTGCACTGCGTTAAATTTGACATACATGACGAGTGCGGGTGGAGAGGAGCCTAAGTCAAATGTCCGAGACGGGACACTCGCACAATTTATTTGACTCGATGAATTTCTAACGAAGAGGAAGGTGCACTGCCTGCTATAATGATGGCAGCCAAATCACAAGTGCACCTTGAGAGAGAGTGAGTCTCCTTTGGTGTACTAAGCCATGAACGAAAATGTGTTATGACAGGCATTATAAAGGTTGCTGGTGCATGAGAACCGTGCAAGGCTTGTAGCATGCAGATCGGCATGTTCATCAGAAACGCCTGCTGACATATTCCACTGCGCCTAGCTGAATCAATTTAAACGCCAACTTTTAATTTCATTTTGTTCAAACTCTTATTAAGGAGTGCCTGATCCCCTATAAGACTGCTGCGTTTGGCTTAATCCTCTCGGGTGCAGTCGACCTTCTGCTGTGAAGCAAAGCCAACAAAAACCAGAGTTATTTTGCTGGCACTCAAAAGCAGGTTTTGGTAATGACCAATAAGAGGTGTATAGGCGGAACGAGGGTTAGCAATCTGATGATATTACGAATGAACACTTTGAAGTTTAAACAAATGCTACTGGTGCAGGAAATTAGGCGACTGTGAGGAGGACTACACACTGCTGGTGGCATTATTTCAAACGCTGAACTACAACGTAAAACAAACGTACAGAAGCGCCAGAATAATGCTCAGCCAAAATAATGCGATTTGCTCTCTACTGTCTACCGAAACCAAGGGACCGAAAATGAGTAAAGTGCCTCGCCCCCTAAATGTACTAGTAAATCAATGAGATCGGGGTAGCCAGTGTTTGGACTCCATCAATCTCGTGACTAGGCAGATTTCATAGCTTACCAGGATAGAGCAGGCGTGCAATGATACCTTTCAGAATACGTAAATGACTTGCGAACCCTCCTTCCACGACACCTGGAATGCGAAGTCCCACCCAGCCACTCTTCCTGACACAAAATGCAAAATGAAAACAAATCCAAGTGTAGTTGATGCATTTAAATTAACTACTTGCAGTCGACTTGATTGAGTCTTGTTTAAACGAAAACAAAGTGGTGCCAGATGCAATGCATGCAGACAGGACGGGCTTGGTACGTAACATAAGGACGCGTAATTGCAGAGGCCTTTACATCGTGAAGGGGCATCCCTGTTCTTTGACGCAGCACCAGCAGCACCATAGGTGCGAGAATATCCTGACCACGAGGGCAGCTAAACTGCTTTGTAGAATATTTGCTTTGTGGACAAATGGGTCGCTCCAATAGTCAGTAGAACACGACACATGATATCTGAGCCGAACCGTTGGCGCTCATCCACTGTGTTGGTGGATGGGCTGGATTGCATTCACGCTAAGACGTATCGTGATGAGCGATTGCCCTAGAATACCCCGGTTAAGCCAAATAAACTCCGCTTAACACTATAGCGTAACTAACAAGCAACGCATCGACAGATAAAAGCGCAAGTTATTTAGGCGTATATTTTGTGCTGCAGTTCGCCAATAACTTGGCCAAGTCGGTTTTGTCTCTTGCAAATGTCTGCATTGTTACAGGGAATCGCTGAGAAGGCATGCGTCCTGTTGTTAAACAATAACTATGCATGCAAGCTGCAGACAACAGAGCAAAGCGGCGGCAGGGACTGATCATTTTAAAGTGCAAGTTGTAAGTTTTAAGTCCACTGCTCTACTTCCAGCAGTTGACAACGCTGTGTTGGCATAGATGATCGGTGTGAAATCATGCGCATGGTACTACCTGACTGGCTTGCTCCCATGAACCATCACTCTGTAGGCAATGTGCAGTGCAAGGCATTGCTTTCGACTTGGGTGGAGAAGAAGACATCCCTTATGAATTGTGGAACAGTCGACTTCGATCCTGCGCCAAAGGGTCAGCGATCACTGCATGTTTCTAATTTCAGTTCTAGTTGCATGTTGTAAACGCTCCTAAGAACTAGTGGTTCATAGTGGGATAAATCTTTGGAGAACACATTCAAGTTTTTTTAGCCTTGATGACGTAATTGCAGGCAGTCTGCACACAATTAGCCTGTGGATGGAGCTGTGGGTCAGAGTAAAGACAAACGAGTTTAAATCCATGGCTGGTTCATCCTTTCTAATGCATGGATTAAACTCCCGACAGCAGAAAATCAGATGGATCATAATCGTCCCCGCTAATTTTCTTCAGTCCTGCCACCGCAACAGAAATACCTGTTGCTAGGGCTGCGCATGCATTTGTCTTGTGGCATGTCGCTCACTTCAAACTCACAGCCTTATCTACACTGGCCACTGGCAATCGCTTTTGCGTGGTCACGACTAATGCAGTTGAGAGGGTAGTGACAGTGGGGCATTGTGGCGAAGCATCAATCTTCCAACCTTAGCCTAGCAATCTTCATTCTTCCTCTTGGCCTGTTGTCTTAGCCCGGACTCCATTGGTAAATTATATTAAGCTGTCCTTTTTTGCACCGCAGGCAACATGGACCCAATAAAGCTTCGCATCGGCTTGGTGAGTTTTGCAGACCTCACATCGGCTAGCTTCAAGTTGCTCTAGTTTTCACTTTAATTCGCATCGCCTAGTGGTCAGTTATCGTAAAATATAACAAGGGTAACGAAATTTGTAAAGAACAGAACTCACATGCTAAATCCAGGGAAAGCGTCAAAACCGGAATCTGCTTTAACGGTACAAGGATGTTTGATTCCTTTCTCACTTTCCGGTTTACGTTCATGTGCATGCCCCTCAATGTTTTATCATTGTTCAAATTATTTGGTAATTTAAGAAAGAGCATTTCGAGCGGGCATTTACACGTTTCGTTGGTTCAGTAGCTCGTCGCAGTGCTATGTGAACTCTACACGGAGAGATCAGAAACGGCTCGCTACAATCTGCTAATCGAGTCCGAGAAATCCGCATCTGCATCGCAAAGGAACAACTACTTGTCAGCCTCTCTGCAAGACTGCATTTCTCGAATCACCCATCATTTTTTTCTCTCACATCAATTCAAACACACATCAGCAGCACACGATCTGCGTTGGTGGACATGATTTAAATTCACCTGTTCTACACAACAGACTTCACCTAGATTCGAAACCATGAGGCCTTTCAAGCCACTTATGCCTGATATCCCTCAACAATAGTACAAATATAAAATAGTCCAGTATAAAGACTTTGATGAAAGTGAAAGGCTGCTCATTAAATATCAAGTTTGTTCCTTCCTATCGCATCAAAGTAGGATCACAAATTGAGACCACAAATGATGCCAACGTTGGCATTTTATTTCACATCCAAAAACATTACAATAAGTTTATCAACAATAACCTACTGATGGAATTCGCTAGCATTAACTCGCAGTGGAAGATGAAGCACTCTCCCTTTCATCTGCAATTTTGAGGCGGTAGCCATTAGGATCAAATGCAGCACGCAGAAGACGAAGGCGCAATCGGTTGATGACATCTCGTTCGGTGGGATGCTCCTGTTCCGTGTGGAATAACACCACATCCAAGCGGTCAAATGTAAATTCACAGATAATGCAGCGGTATTCTTCACTGCTCTCTTCTTTGGTAGGACACTCTTGCGGCTCCTTGGGCACATAGGAATGAGGAGGCGGGAAGAACAAACCTTACTTATGTGTGCCATTGTGTGGCACGCCATTTCCGAAAGCGTGCTGCAACCCTCGAGGCAATGCACACAGAAGTAGAACTTGAAGTTGCTGTGCCGCAGGAGGTGTTGAAGCATCTCATCCAAGTCGCTATGCTCTTCATCGCACGCAGTGCATTTGTAGACACCGTCAGTCTTCTCTTCACCTTCCACGGCACAACAAAATGGAGAATCAAACGAATCGTATAAAATGGTGAGTATTTTTGAGGTGTGTGCTAAGGCACCGGGTGGCATATTTCCACAATGCACTATTACCTCCATATGAGACAGACTTGATAGGCACTGAGGTTACACGACTAGATGCCACAGGTGCTTACAGAACAGATCCGTGAGACATCTTAGATGCTCCTCTCGATCGACAGTAAAGGGATTCTCAATGGCCTGCCCATCGAGGACGTACTTCAGTCGGAAATCATTGTTCACGATCATCTCCTACAGCAAATTTATAAGAATGCTGGTAGAAAACAGCGACATGCTTATAGGCGCGCAATTAATAGCAAGTGACACACTTACCTCTATCTCTGCAAGAAGCTTGATCTCGTCGTTCGGGTCCATAATAATTGCGTCAAGTAGCCTTCTTTCGTCTTCCGATTCCTCGTTGCAACTTACAATTTGGACATCTAGGGTCGCGAGTTGGTCACTTGGTATTTCCCTCAAATCTTCAAAATCGAGGGAAGACCCTACGCTTGGCCATGAAGCATCTCCTATTAGGCACATTTATGCTGTCTACTGCCTTACCCTTTTCCTCCTCTTTCTTCGCACCTCGACCATGGCTCATTTTCTCTGGATCTTAGTGAACAAATGTCATCCCAAGATTCGATAGCTGATCCCGTGAGCCGATCTCACTCGTGGAGCACAAATTCGTTCTACTTAAAGTGCCATGGAATTTACTTGCATGTTGAGGTATCCTGTGAGTGTAGTAAATGAAATTGCACAGGTGAGGACTAGTATGCAAAATTAAGCTGCGCTGTGTGCACTCAAACTTGCTATGATAGAAGCTAATTAGCTCAGAAATGACAGATTGCCACAACTATTTGTCAGTATCAGAACCCCTCATTCACGGATTTACTATGAGTAGAGTTGGAGAAACCGTAATACGCTGAGCCGTTTAGCGCATTGTCCCTACTTCCATGGGTAAATATGCACCGACGCCACCAATGAGACTGCTTCCAAAGCCTAAAGCGAAGAAGTGTAGGCTACAATGCTTACGACAAATGGAGGCGTCAGTGCTACCACGCATGCATTATTTCCATTCCTCAGTGTTGAGTGAGTGGAATGAAATCAACATGCCCTCTGTGCCACCACTATATACGACTGCTTAGTTTTAAAGGTCCAATCACGCAGTAAATTGAAGAGACGTCCAGAAACAGCCCTGAATGAATCGCCACAATGTAGGATTGGTAATGCATGAGCTTTCCTCACCGTGCACCCCGGATCTGGCTCCTCTCGGCTGGTCGACCAATGGAGTCTTTTACCTACCACTTCCCCCTAGTTTGTCCAACCGTTGCAATAGGTAGGACATTGGCCCTTCCTACCAAGGCCACAGATGAAATGGCCCAAGCTCGACGTTATGATTGCGCTTATAGCTTGGATCCTAGCACAATGCTCATTTTGCGAAATGCTAAACAGCAACAAATTGGGTGAAGCTCTGGTCAAACCTCAGGGATGTACTCATTGCATCAGCCTTGTCCTCCAAATGCAAAATACAATTTAGTGCAAACCATCTTTCCATAAGCTGTTAGCCAACACTCGTTACCAAGATTGTGCTGTGTTTTCATATCAAGCAAAATGCAGCAACATGAAATGTGTGGGGTAAGTTGGGGGGCGAAAAATAGCTCAGGGCTGAATGGAATTGGCTTGTAGGAAGTGTCTGATCGGCTGGCTAAGAAAGATGCGCGGAGAGGTGTGAGAGGGGAGGATGGTAACATAGATGCGACATGGATGCCAAGTGTACAGAACATGCTAATATGGGCCCACTATGTGTGGGTCACGAATATAGTAGTCCGTCTCATTTAGTCTTTGTAAACTACTGACTGTAAAAATCTAAGACTGTTTTAAAACTATTCCAGCCTCAAGGATTGGTTCCATCATCCCATTGTCAGCATGAATAATTGAACTTCTATTCGGGGATTTTTGGCAGCCCAATCTCAATCCAGAGGCAAACTTATGATTCCTTTCTCACTTTCCGGTCTACGTTCATGTGCATGCCCCTCAATGTTTTATTATTGTTCAAATTATTTAGTAATTCAGGAATAAGCATTCCGAGCGGGCATTTAAACGTTTTGTTGGTTCAGTAGCTCATCACAACGCTATGTGAGCTCTATACGGAGAGATCAGAAACGGCTCGCCACAATCTGCAAATCGAGTCCGAGAGCATCCGCATCTGCATCGCAAAGGAATAACTACTCGTCAGCCCCTCTGCAAGACTGCATTTCTCGAATCGCCCATCATTTTTTCTCTCACATCAATTCAAACACACATCAACAGCACTCGATTTGCATTGGTGGACATGATTTGAGCTCGCCTGTTCTACACACCAGACTTCACCTAGATTCGAAACCATGAGGCTTTTCTTGCCACTTTTGTCTGATATCTTCCAATAATAGTACAAATCTGAAATAGTCTAGTATAAAGACTTTGATGAAAGTGAAAAGCTGCTCATTAAATAGCAAGTTTGTTCCTTCCTATCGCATCAAAGTAGGATAACAAATTGAGACCACAAATGATGCCAATGTTGGCACATTATTTCACATCCAAAAACATTACAATAAGTTTATCAACAATAACCTACTGATGGAATTAGCTAGCATTAACTCGCGGTGGAAAATGATGCACTATCCCTTTCATCTACAATTTTGAGGCGGTAGCCATTGGGATCGAATGCAGCACGCAGAAGGCGAAGGCGCAATCGGTTGATGACATCTCGTTCGGTGGGATGCTCCTGTTCCGTGTGGAATAACACCACATCCAAGCGGTCAAATGTAAATCCACAGATAATGCAGCGGTATTCTTCACTGCTCTCTTCTTTGGCAGGACACTCTTGCGGCTCCTTGGGCACATAGGATTGAGGAGGCTCTAGGTTTTCAGGACTTCTGGGTTTTTCCAATAACTCCGGATTTGATGCCGACAGTACAACTTCATCTTTAATGGAGACAGAACGTATGAGATGTGTTTCGTTAACTATATAGGAAGGGCGAACCTTACCCATGTGTGCCATTGTGTGGCACGCCATTTCCGAAAGCGTGCTGCAACCCTCGAGGCAATGCACACAGAAGTAGAACTTGAAGTTGCTGTGCCGCAGGAGGTGTTGAAGCATCTCATCCAAGTCGCTATGCTCTTCATCGCACGCAGTGCATTTGTAGACACCGTCAGTCCTCTCTTCACCTTCCACAGCACAACAAAATGAAGAATCAAACGAAACGTATAAAATGGTGAGTAATTTTGTGGTGAATGCTAAGGCACCGGGTGGCATATTTCCACAATGCACTATTAGATCCATATGAGACTGACTTGATAGGCACTGAGGTTACACGACTAGATACCACAGGTGCTTACAGAACAGATCCGTGAGACATCTTAGATGCTCCTCTCGATCGACAGCAAAGGGATTCTCAATGGCCTGCCCATCGAGGACGTACTTCAGTCGGAAATCATTGTTCACGATCATCTCCTACAGCAAATTTATAAGAATGCTGGTAGAAAATCGCGATATTCTTATAGGCGCGCAATTAATAGCAAGTGACACACTTACCTCTATCTCTTCAAAAAGCTTGATCTCGTCGTTCGGGTCAATAATAATTGCGTCAAGAAGCCTTCTTTCGTCTTCCGATTCCTCGTTGCAACCTACAATTTGGACATCTAGGGTCGCGAGTTGGTCACTCGGTATTTCCCTCAAATCTTCAAAATCGAGGGAAGACCCTACGCTTGGCCATGAAGCATCTCCCATTACGCACAATTATGCTGTCTGCTGCCTTACCCTCCTCCTCCTCCCCCTCTTTCTTCGCACCTCGACCTTGGCTCATTTCCTCTGGATCTTAGTGGATGAATGTCATCCCAAGATTCGACAGCTAATCCCGTGAGCCGATCTCCCTCGTGGAGCACAAATTCGTTCCACTTAAATTGGCATAGAATTTAATTGCATGTTGAGGTATCCTGTGAGTGTAGTAAATGAAATTGCACAGATGAGGACTGGTATGCAAAATTAAGCTGTGCTGTGTGCACTCAAACTTGCTATGGTAGAAGCTAATTAGCTCAGAAATGACAGATTGCCACAACTATTTGTCAGTATCAGAACCCCTCATTCACGGATTTACTATGAGCAGAGTTGGAGAAACCGTTATACGCTGAACCGTTCAGCGCATTGTCCCTACATTTCATGGGTAAATATGCGCCGACGCCACCAATGAGACTGCTACCAAAGCCTGAAGCGAAGAATTGCAGGCTGCAATGCCTACAACAAATGGAAACATCAGTGCTACCACGCATGCATTATTTCCATTCCTCAGTGTTGAGTGAGTGGAATGAAATCAACATGCCCTCTGTGCCACCACTATATACGACTGCTTAGTTTTAAAGGTCCAATCACGCAGTAAATTGAAGAGACGTCCAGAAACAGCCCTGAATGAATCGCCACAATGTAGGATTGGTAATGCATGAGCTTTCCTCACCGTGCACCCCGGATCTGGCTCCTCTCGGCTGGTCGACCAATGGAGTCTTTTACCTACCACTTCCCCCTAGTTTGTCCAACCGTTGCAATAGGTAGGACATTGGCCCTTCCTACCAAGGCCACAGATGAAATGGCCCAAGCTCGACGTTATGATTGCGCTTATAGCTTGGATCCTAGCACAATGCTCATTTTGCGAAATGCTAAACAGCAACAAATTGGGTGAAGCTCTGGTCAAACCTCAGGGATGTACTCATTGCATCAGCCTTGTCCTCCAAATGCAAAATACAATTTAGTGCAAACCATCTTTCCATAAGCTGTTAGCCAACACTCGTTACCAAGATTGTGCTGTGTTTTCATATCAAGCAAAATGCAGCAACATGAAATGTGTGGGGTAAGTTGGGGGGCGAAAAATAGCTCAGGGCTGAATGGAATTGGCTTGTAGGAAGTGTCTGATCGGCTGGCTAAGAAAGATGCGCGGAGAGGTGTGAGAGGGGAGGATGGTAACATAGATGCGACATGGATGCCAAGTGTACAGAACATGCTAATATGGGCCCACTATGTGTGGGTCACGAATATAGTAGTCCGTCTCATTTAGTCTTTGTAAACTACTGACTGTAAAAATCTAAGACTGTTTTAAAACTATTCCAGCCTCAAGGATTGGTTCCATCATCCCATTGTCAGCATGAATAATTGAACTTCTATTCGGGGATTTTTGGCAGCCCAATCTCAATCCAGAGGCAAACTTACTTGACCGTTTTATTCTACACATGTATGCAAGCGAAAACAAGAACTTCACCGGTTACATCTGAGATGCTTTTGTGGGGCTGACTTTCCCCCATTTTCCTTGCTTAGTGTAAAAACGGGTAGAAATGTCCGAATAGCGAATGTAAAAATGATTTCCATTTTCGTCTGACCCAAATTATGGCTAGCAACAGTGATCTCTTTTTGTAGTTTAAATTTAAATTAGCTTTAAATCAGTTTAGATTGCCTGAATGAAAACGCTTTTTGAGCACGTGGTAGGTATGGGCATGAACTTCCGGTTCAATTTCATGCATGCATGCATGCAGCAAGTTAGGTAACAGGTAGGAGAGAGCCGTAGGGTTAACCTGAGATAAAGAAATGACTTGATTTGGTCACCGATGCTGCAATTCAAGTCCACCTTAACGTCAGCTCTGTCATTTCTGATGAGGGTAGTAAGATTGCGGACCCCCACCAGCAATGCACAGCACAGAGTATTGAAACCAAGAGATTCGCTCACCTAAGGCAACAACTAAGTCACGCCTTGCTATGCAGCTCCAATCGCAACAGGGACGTGGCATTGAGATTATGAGGGAAAAACAGCATAGTGCGTCGTTTTGGATCTTGCTAAAATTGGGTAGAGTAAACACACAGACAAAAAGATGTAAGGTGGATATGATTTTCGATTAGTGAGTGAATAGATTTAAGAGCTACAGTGAAGCTTCTAGGCTGTGAAACATTGCTGCAGTGAAATCGATGTCTGATATCTATCAACCACGATGCAGCAGCACAACAGCTGGAAAGGAACTTGTTTATTTAACCAAGATTTGAAAGAAGCAGTTCATTAAATAGCAAGGTTACTCTCTTTTTATTGCAGCAAAATAGGCTCACAATTACNGCTGCGTGGTTGGATGTGTATTCATGTGGGTACAGAAGGCGGGACAAGGCTGGGGATGGATGAGCGGATGCATGTAGATAAAAAAGGATGGTGGAAAGAAAGGAAGTGTGATGATGAGAATAAGCAAGTAGAGCATGGATGAAGATGAAAATAAGAAGGGATATGGAGGTGGAAGAGAAGCAATTTGAAGTAGGCATTGGAAGACAAAAGGCGGGAATTGAAAAAACAAAAGTGGAAGGAGAGCCAACGATTACATGGTGTGGATACGAAGAAACGGAGAGCTGCCGTATTGTTTCATAGGCCATCACGTCCAGCACAGTAGCGCCTTTGTGATTCTAACTATTCTCTACACTTTAAATTTCAATTGCTAGTTCCATCGTATGCCTTCTATTTTATATTAAATACAGCTTTAGCATTTCAAAAATAATCATCAAGAAGCGATTTGATATGCAGGGTGATTACGCATTTATGGACGTGGCACGACGGTCCTGCCAAAGATTATATATTTCGTTTGAAGGAAATTTAAGAATTTAACAAAGCGCAATTGGTTTGCACAGGTATTTAGCACTTTCACACATATAAAAATGGAATTTAGACTGCTTAAGCTTTTGACTACTACATCAGGTGTATTTACGCGTCCATGTTTTGCCTATCTGATCTGCAACCCGTCGTTAAATAAGAGTTCACCAGTGCCACTCCAGTGGCTCGAAGCAGCCCTGTCTTGAAAAAGCAAGTGAGCGCATTTTCTCGTAGATCTCCTCAGACTTCTGTCCCAGTTGTTGCGGCGATTGTCGACCAATCGCAAGCGAGAAAGTTGCAATGCACACTGATCTCCATACAACCGATGTTCTCTAATTTTGATGAGTTAATGACGAAACGCAAGAGCTTCTTCTCACTACACGCAGGTGAGTCAACAAACAGCTTAAATAGGATGTTTATTTGCATTCCGTGTTTGATCACGACCTGATAAGTGGGCTTTTTGAGATTGTCGTAATATAGAACCTTTGTCTGCTAACACCAAGGAACATTTTGCTACAGTTGCTATTTGTGCGCATATACCTCCGTATAGTTGTTTCGTCTGATTACGGCCTTTGTTCCAGAAGCATTTATTAAACATGCATCTTGTGACAAAATAGACAAATTTCACAGGTGGAAGAAAGGAACTTCTAACCTTCAAAATCCTGTTTGATTTTTGCCAAAATAACTCGATTGATCCAATCCGTCTATTTGTTTTACAAAAATGATTGACGTGTATTTCTGCACGGCATGGGCATCTAGGGTTGCTGTTTGATGTTCTCGTTTTTTCCCTAAGCCTTCGAAATTACAAAAGAACATTATGCTCAGCCCTGAAGCATCCTTGTTTGGCATAGCTATATTATCTGATGCCTTACACTCCTTCCTCATTTCCTTTGAGTTGTAGTAAGCAAAAATCGTTGGTAACCTCCTAAGAGGTGATCGCGTGAGCCAGTCTCGCTCATGGAGCGTAAATCCGTTCCATTTCCTTGCATCTCAAAATATTCTGTGGTTTCAATGCACAACGATGCACAGTAAGGAGAAGCATCCAAAATCAGGACAGGAAAGGTGTCTTTACCTCTACCACGGAAGAAGCTAATCAGCTCAGAAATGACGGCCTTCCAAGACCATGTGTTAAGGTCGATAATCTGCTTCTACTGATATTCTGTTGATGGAGTTCGTAAGCTAGCTACATACTACATTGTTTAGCATATTCTGTTGAGCTCCTATGAGCAAACTAGCACCAATAGCACCAATGAGATTGCTTCCAAAGACTAAAGCGTAAATTCACAGTCTACAATGCGTAAAGAAATTTGAGGATTCTGTTTACTACGCATGCATAGCTCTCATTCATCTGTGCTGAGTAAAATAGAGGGATTATATTTCCAGCAAGAAACATGTCTTCTGCGCCTCCACTACATACCAATACGATATTTTAAAGCTCCTACCACGCAGACAATCCAAGCGGTGGCTGCAAACAGCCCAAACTAAGCAGCCGCAAAGTAGGTTTATTAATGTCTGCGCCTTATTCATTGTGCACATCGGTTCTGACTCGTCTGGATGGTCGACCGATGGACTCACTCACTCGCTCATCGAGACTACTTCCACCCACGTTTGAGCAACCATTGCTCTGGGGAAGATTTCAATCAATCTTAACATAGCTACAAATAGATGGACTCAAGATTTACATTTGGATTTTGCTTATAGATTGAACCGCAATGCAATGCTCCTTTACAATGTGCTAAATAGCATCAAATTTGGTGAAACCCTATCCCAACCTCGATGGCCACCTCATATTTTGGCAGTTTTATCTTTCTAGCTGCAAAATACAACTTAATGCTAATCGNAAAATACAACTCAAATCAATTAGACGTATCGTAAGCTGTTGGTCAATGTATATCATGCGGAGTGAGCTGTGATAACAAAAGATGGTTGTTGAAGGAGAATCAATGCTTGAGTATGAGGCCTGAAACCGGGCGAGTGTCCTCAGCCTGCCTAGAAGCGGTTACGTTCATGCGCTGTCACAGGATAGCCCGAATTGCAGTGAGAAATGCTGTTACACTCGAATGCAACTTTAGGAGAATTCCCCTTAGCCCCTAGATGCGACATGTTGGCAGTGACGCATATTCACTTTCGAGGAGAAGGCAATGGCAAATGCGTCGTCATTAGGGAAACGACGCAGATGAGCAAATTATCTAGAGGATTTAATGCAAGTTGCAAGGGTTTAGAAGGTTTAGTCACTTTGTGATAATGTGGAGGTATTGAGAAGCACCACGAATCAGAACAGAGGAACTTGTTCTTACATAAATAGAACAATGAGGAACCTGCTAGAGCACATGCACATGCTTCTTTGCTTGACGAATATGTATGCGTAAACACTCGGTTGGTTCCTCGTGCGAGTTGTCGCAACTGCCACCAATTTATTTCCTGGCCGTCAGAAAAGTGCTGGTCCACTGCTCGCTGTTCTTTAAGTAAGGTGCATGTAAAAGTAAGCACAGGATAAAGTGAAGGCACATGCTCCTTGCACTATTTTACACCACGTGCTGGCGTTGTGTAATGAACGGCACGAGTAGAATTGAATTAAGAATGCGTTTCGTCAGGTGCAACGTGGTAAGCAAAGCAACTATAATAATAAGATAAAGGATTATCGATGCTCAAGCCGTTTCTCTTAATTGTGGAAACGCTTGTGCGAAACGATAATATGACATGACTGATGACTGCCGCCACAAAATATCGGAGAGCACATTTGCAGCATGCAGATAGCTCGTGTACACTGCGAATACCATTGCATGTAGCAGTTAACGAAAGAGGTGCATCTATAGATAATTAGCTTGACAACGTGGTAAGCCCCATGCAACAAAAGAAAACTATTTTGCCAAGCGAATGGGGCTCTTCTACCAAACGGTTTCTGCGTAATCACATTTTCGTGGCTCGGTCAGCGTTGGTCTCCACTGGCATAGTGATACAACAGAGGATCTTGCAATTGTCTATCCCCAGCATAAAGTTTGTAACGCGCATTGCAATTTGATACAAAAGCTTGCGTGTGTTTTGGGTTTTAAAGTGCCTTCTACTAGATTGCCCCTCAAAATGATGTAAATTAATTACTCGATACTTTTAACAAGCGGTAAACGCTGCAGCCTTGAGTAGCGTAGTCGCTGACACATTGCTCAAAACATTTGATAGGACTAGACAAGGGAGACATTGCAGACAGTAAGGGAGTCAAACCAGGCGTTGGCTCAAAACATGCGACCACCTTCTTTTAAGGTACTCGCCTGAATTTTGCCATAAGCGAGCGCACCAATGCTTCAGAATCAGGCCTAATAAATACAATTGTTATGCTTATTAGGGAGAGGCTCTCAGCACTCGCAAAAGTCAAACTTTGTTGGTGCCTTCATGATGTTATCAATGCCTGCGGCAGAGTCCAAAATGTGAGACACTTAGTGGATGGACTCAACACTTTGTCGTATGGAGCATTCTACCTTTGCAGGTAGGGACGCACCACTGCATCCTAAAATATCCAATTCCCTCTAGTCGAGCCCATTGTGCCTCATTGCGATGCAACTCACAACAATTTAGTGTGTAGGCAGCATCATTATCGAAGTGATGTCTTGTGGAGGAGGAGAAAGTTAACAAATGCAGAAGCGGATAATTGAGTGATTGGATGAGTGAGTGAGTAGATAGTGACATTACAGAAGTATATTGATAAAGGTTACTAATTACGATCTACGAATCGCTCCGGACATCGCACACTCCAGTAGAACTTTCTGATACTGTGGCAGCGGAGGTGCTACTGCCTCCTCCTAAGTTGCTGCTTCTTAAGACGTAGCCAAGATTGCATGGCAAATGTTGTCGTTGTAAAGGTCTGCATTTTAACGTTAGTCTTCCATTTGAGTGGCGCGAATGCTTTACAACAGTCTCTCCGTTGTTGACGTATCTCAGGCCTGGACCCACGTTTCGCAACATTTACTGTTGACCGAAGGATGACACACCAGGCGAGTTGAACGAATGCACAGAATTACTTGGACCATCTTGCGTGACCCAAGTTGATACGGACGATGGCGGATTCGAGCTGTGTCTTCTTCCCACCTTTTCATCTTCTCCCTTTTTCCATCACTAGGCCATTCGTATCCAGAGGATCTTTGGACTTGTGCTTGAACCCTCCAAGTCAAATTGAACACCCGTATGTGGTTATTAGGGGCAAGAGCAT
>LWMJ02000290.1:42375-60979 GCA_001693035.2 Taenia asiatica
ATGCTCATGGATTACTCATTGGAATGGACCGTCACTCTTTTCAGCCATAAGCATTGTTAGGCATTACCAAAATTCAAGCCCTTCCTGATGCTCCCGCATTGCTTACAACAATCCAGACTTCCCATTTCCACTGTGCATACACATCCCAATGCAGCAGCAAGTGTAAATTAACTTTGTGCATTTCGGTCAAGGTGTCGCATGACCACCGGAAAACAAGCGATTTTCTCCTCATTTTATACGCGGATCTGTCAGCAGTTGAAGTTGCCTCATAATGGCAGCACAAACGCTTGCAAAGAATCCTACGTGGCCATAACAAAGCCAATACCTCGCTGAGATGTCTACAGAGGGCTGTGTTTCGCATGCATTAGGGCATAAGTACTTTGCTTGTATGAACTGGAGATAATCTTTGACCTTGCTCGATGTTTTGAGTGGTGGAATTGCCCCGTGTCATTGTCTTGTCGATGGTCTCACATCCCATCCCTGCTTTCCCTTGCTTTGCAAGCAACAAGACTCCTTGTCAATCCCACTGCACAAACGCCAATTTCATGACAATGATCACTAATCGTCTGGCCTACCGTTATTTCGCAGCTCTAAGAAACATTCTAACTCTCTCTTATCACAAACAGTTGCATTCAAATGGTGCCAAATGAGATTAACTCCTACAATGGGTTTGGAACAGTATAGTTTTAAGCAAACAAGTATTAAGTTCACACAAAAAAGCTATCGTGGTACATTCCTTGTTCTGCATTTGTTTACGCAGCATTACATTCATTGAAGTAGTGCCGTTTAATCTCCAGCTATCCTCTCATTTTGGGCAATAAATTGCCACATTTATCCCAAAGGTTTTACCGGAGACAAAAGGCGGCTCCGATGTTTCAAGTATACTGAACAAGTGCGATCTTGTACGCCGAGGGTTTTATCACAGAGTGAAAGTGCTTTCTGTGGAGGCGGAACTGAGAAGGTGGATCGTCAATAAGGGTGGGTGAGGACATCCACTATATCAAACAAACACAAGCCATCTTATTGGCAATGCCTCAATCATGCTACATTATGAATTGACTGAACAGAGTAATGCTCAATTCCATTGTCGAAACACTAGTCAGGCTAGAACTCCTGCTTAAGTGGCAGCTTTGTGAAGGACACCGTATTCCTCACTTCAGTACAGACAAGAAGGCATTCTGGATGAAGACTAAGCTTGTATTTACCCTGTTCAATCACTAATGAAATGAGCAAACCAGTTCACAAAGCCAAGCGTCTCACGGGAGGCAGTAGCCGTTATTTAGCAGATTCTTGCATCCGCCTCCAAATCACATCCTGACACACCCATTCGAATATGTCCATGCGCTTCATAATGTGGCTTCTACATTCCTGCACGTGCCATATTCGCCAGTTCATTGGCGCAGTCTTTAGAGGGGAGTCACCGACGAAGCCGAGTTTGTCTGCATAGTCCATGAAGAGGTCCATCCCACCCTCACTCCTCATCCTCACATCATCAATGATTACAATTCCAAACGTGTGTCTGGGCGACAAGACCCGCAATATGGCCTGCAGTTCAATAAGGATATTGGAGCCATGGCCCGTAAACTGTGAAAGCTCGAGTGCATAGAGAATGCAATTGTGCGCAGCAAATTGTGCTTTTCGGCTTCTTAGGCTTCTCTCTAATTTACTGCTAACAATTTGGAATTTAGAGGAACCTGGAGGATAGTGGTAGACATGTGCAGACGACGGCAATCTATTAGCCGAATGTGAAACGATGTGGGCTGTGTGGAATACACAACGTTTAGAGATACCTTACGGTTCACATGCGATCGACGCATAGGGTAGAACACGTTCGCGCGCTTTGCCAAGATGGAAAGATATAGTAAGCAGGTGACTCTTTCATACGCACCGAGGGGAGCTCGAATCGATGCAAATTGAAGATCAAACTGCATTTGGTCAAAGTGCTGCTTCACGGCTTTGTAAAAGTCTGCGGCGCGCGGAATCAGCGCGTTTGAATGCAGTGTAGTGCAGACTCGTCTGTCGATCCACTTCCACTTATTGATGTATGAATACGGCTTTTCTAGAAAGAGAATCCACTCCCAGCTTGGAATTGCTATGCGAACATTGACTATGTCAGCAACACCAAGGTATCTGCAAAGCATTTCTACCAATTCCATACGGAGGTCCGTAATCTTCTTACTGTGCGATCCCACCTGTAACACACATTCATTAATTAATAGGAGAGTAGAAGTTTGAAACCATAATTCAACTGATCCATTTATCAGATCGTTCAAGAAACGGCACGAAATTAGAAGATGTTTAGGATAAAGCTATTGACTAGAAAGAGAGGAGAGCATTTTAGAAAGCCAGTGAGGCTAAACCTACTTCTAACTCCATTTCACAATTCCTGAAGGGCGCTTTTGGACTCAGGTAGAGTGAGTGAATTATGAACCGATGGGGAGCACAAATCGTCATCGCCGCTGAGGCGCGAAAGTTAATCAACCTTGGGAGTGCCTTTCAAATGCAGTTCAATGGCTGGCCACATCTACTCGCAGATGTGGAATCACACCACGTCTTAATGAGCGCATTTGAATTTCAGAAGTCGCTAAGCGAAAAGTTGGATCAGGGTAGTATTAGCAGATATAACTTTGTTAACTCATTAAAGCATGCGCGACATTGATATTCGGCAAAGGGATGTGGCAAGGGGGGATATTTGTATCAACTGTATTTTGAACCGATGACTCGATGACCATAGGTGATCACCGTCATAGTAGATCAGGAGAACTTCAACAAGCAAATTTTATTAAGATGATAAATGCCGGTAGTTATTATAGTATTAGAAGTGCATGCCGTTTGCTTTTCAGCGGCAAATTGTTTGACCACCTTTTTCACCTGCAAGTGAGCGCACAGACATAGACAATTGTTGCGGAATCCACTAAGCTTTTAGCTTTACCGAAACCTCATAAGATAAAAGTGGTTCCATTTTTAATCTAGCTATGGATATGCTTCGTTGCTCGTCAAGTCCATGTCTCTGCATTGAATTTTTGAACTGGGACAAACTTCAGGCAAAGTAGAATTGTCAAAAGGGCTGGGTGACTTCACCTTCAAGCAGCCCTCAATCTCATTAAAATGTGGTTGAATTGTTTCTGGGAAATAACAGCCAACCCTGCCTGTAGCCGCACAGTTGCGTCATTTTACCTCCAGAATGAAATGAAGCTCTGTCCAGGTGTGTAGGTTACGTCATTTTACTCGCGTAACGATTATTAACCGTAATTTTAATATCACTGTCACACGATTTATCCTCCAGTGAGTTGGCTGTCTGCTGAGCCATGCAAGTGGTCCAACTTTCTTCTGTTAGCCAAGCGTGTAAATTCTGCCCAAATAATACGCTTTCTTTGCAGCCCTGGACGCTACATTATCGCAAGTCTGGTGTGCTTCACCTCATGTTCTCCACAGTGTTGATGAAACCGAGCCCCGCCTGACCTAGCAGGAGACAACGTGGCCAATTTGTAACCACTTTGTTTGAATTCAGCAACTAATGTTAAAAAGTAGATTGCTATTATAAATAGAAAACGTCGTTAAGCCAGATAGGCTTTCTTTGCTAACTGAAATCTACTCACCACTACTTAAATGCATTCTTTGATTGATTGATGACTTTACATGTTCGAATAAAAGTGATGATCGGACTACATCCTAAAATCATTTGTTTGCCACAAGGGTCGCACTAAATATCATGCCACCCTATCATTGGGTGGTAAAAGATGGCAGATGCCCAATTAATTACATAAAAACAGCCAGCAAATCCGTACCTCAGCCCCTTGAAAGTGACGTCTAATTTTCCACTTTAGCCATACTTTCCACCCTTCAATTGGCTTCTTTGCTCGCAAATAACTCTGGACACAACACCGATCTACATGGAAATGTTAAACATTTGAGAGACATTTAGCCATCCGATTGCCAGTGGATTTTATAGCGGTGCCTGCTCGTCTTGGCATTCTAGTCCACGAATCTTAGCGTGATCTCTTATGGACAAGTTTACAACCCTGTAAGTTAGATGGAATGAGAGCGACCGCTTTCAGCCCCAAGTCAGAAAAAGAGCTGGTAAGCTCAGACAGTTTTATTTTACCATGACGTAGGATTTTCGCAAATTTCAGCAGGGATTTTGTAAGGTATTGACTCAGATTGAGAGCAAGGACGAGGGAACAAGAAATTGATGGAGACGTTGACAGAAGATGACAGGCAGCTGAATGGCTGATGCAAATTGAAGTGGGTGCTGCAAAGGACAGCTCATATACCAACCTATGAACAATTTCTGTGCTTAACAAAATGCTTTCAAGTCAGTAGTAGGTAGAGCAGCCATCTTTGACAACGCGGCGGGGTTTCGACCAACAGAAAATGAGAAGGAGGTGCAGGAATAGGAGCGACAGAAACTATACCGTACCAAGATGGCGCGAATAATCATTACAAACACCCTTCAATTATACCATGCCATGAATTGATTATACACTCTTACTCAAAACCATTCCGAAAAATAAGTCAGACTAGAATACCTGTAGATGTTCCTGTCTACGTCACTGACACTAGATCACTCAACTCCATCGAAACAAAAAAGGGTTCCGGAAAAAAACCAGCTAGTATTTACCTTGTTTGTTATAAAGACACTTAAGCATGCATGTTTACAAGGCCAAGCACTTAGCATCTTGCAGCTAGGTAAATAGCAGATATTCTACATCTTTTTCCAAACTACATCTTGGCGAACTCAATCAAATGGATCTTTGTGGCTTATAATGTAGCCATCGTAATCCTGAATGCCAGATGCACCGATTCACTGGTGCAGCCATTGGAAGGGAGTCATTGACGAGGCTCGGTTTCCTCCTAACATCATTTATAATTACAACCGCAAATGTCCTTAATATGGCCTACGATTCAATAGCAAAATCGAAGTCCTGCCTTGTAAACAGCAAAAGCTCAAGTACATGGAGAATGCAGCCGAATGCAGCAAGTTGTTCTTTACAACTTCTCAGGCCACTCTCTAGTTCGTTGCCAATAAGTTGAACGGCGATAATGCACATCTGCAGGATGATGGTAAGCAATTGGCTAAACGTATACGAGTGTGAAATCGGTGGAATTTTACAATGTTTGAAGCGCCTAATATTTCACTTCCATTGGATGTGAGGTATAGTAAATGTTGCTCTGCTTTGCTAGGAACGGAGGAGGTGGTCAGTCAATTTAGCTCTTATTGAGCACGAATGTGATAGGGCGAAAGCAGCTCTGGCTCGTAAATGAAATACCAGTAGAGCACTGATGTGTCAACTTGAGTTCGATGGTCTTCCTTTCCGTAAAGTCTATAGAGCTAACTTGCATGGATTGCTAGAAAATAGGTGGATGGATTGCAGTCAAGAATTCTCGTCCCTCGTATACGCTGCGGGCATGAATGATTGCTATTAACTAGTTTGAAAATGCCTTGCAAAGCTGAATAGGCACGGATTTAAAATAAAATCATTACTTAAGAAGGTTGAATTTCATTAGCTATGAAGATGCTTGCAGAGCACTGAGCATGCTGGCTTGGAGACAGTTTTGTGCAGACTTCTTTGTCAAGACGCATCCACTTGTTGGTGTATAAATGAGGAAAATATGAATGGAGAATCTAGGTTTAGCTTAGGATTGTAGTAAAAATTCTGTAGCAGTGTAGAATTTGCCATAAGTGATAGTTCAGTAATTAAGCTCTAAATAATAAATGCTAAACTTAAGTACTAAAGTCAGTTGTGCAAGTTTCGGCGAATGTTTTGGGGAAGGATTGGGAATCCCGACCATAGAAATGGCAGTTAATCGTCAAGATGGAGTTTGCCTACTTCCATCCCCATGTCATAGATCCTGACAGACGCTGGAAGCCTGCCTAATGTGAGACCAAAATAAGGCGTGGCAGACCATGACACATGCTAACAATTCTACTTTGTGGTAGCCTATTTTTAGGCTGTTTACAGTTACCGCTTGGATTGACTGCGTGATTGAAACATTAACACTTAGTATTGGTATGCAGTGGAGGCGCCGAGGAAAGGTTTCTTGCTGGAAACATAATCTCTCCTTTCCACTCAACACTGAGGAATGCCAATTACTCATATGCGGTAAACGGATTCCTCATTTTGTTGTTACGCATTGTCGTCTGTCATTTTTCACTTTGGTCTTTGGAAGCAATCTCACTGATGTTATTGGTGCACATTTACTCCTAGAAGCTCAAAAGAATATGCTAAATGGCTCAGTACAGAGCTAATTTACGAACCCTACTGATAGATGATCAGTAGAAGCAGGTCACTGACATTAACAAATAGTCTTGGAAATCCGTCATTTCCGAGGAAATTAGCTTCTTTCGTGGTAAGGGTAAGAACACTTTACAGGTCCTAATTTTGCAAGCATACCCTTTGGCTCCAATGCTAACATTCGAGCACAAACGCGATCAGTTTGAGCCATGGCCATAATTTTGCCTTTCTTATGGCTACTGCCCCTCCAAAATAAATCGTGATCGAACAAAAGCAAAGCTAGATGCAACGCTTCTATCAGTGAACTCGTATAAAGCACTTCTGGTGATTCTTTTGAGCAAGCATCAGCCACAGAAATCACCCGTTCCATTTGCACTAAAGTGTGCAACCAATCGCCCGTTTTATAAGCCCGTTCGCTTGGATAAGTCTTCCTTATTACTACTGCAAGCGCTATTTATTGGGAGTATTGGTTGTAGTGCTTGAAATTCCATTCCACTGGTGACTAAAAATACACATTTTCAAGGGTGTTGTGGAGCATTGAAATAAAGAGATGGGTGAGGCGTTAAGCAGATGCTGTCAGATGCATATCACCCCTTTATCATAAAGGAGAGCAATAATCAGTGCATGTAATTCTATGATAAGACGTCCATTTATGAATGATCGGTAAAATGGACTTGCATTTACAGGCGATCTTTAACAGTAGTATTCTGCGAGAAATGCCGAATTGACGAGATCGGGTTAAATTAATTGTATTTGGGCTTGATAATGCGACTACTGTGTCAATAAACGCAGCGGCGTCTAGTACGTTCGTAGCACAGATTATGCAATTCTCTGTTTACTTTCATTTTATCATTCCGGCATAAGAATCGCAATACAAAGCGGCCATACTGCTCACTTTTCACTAAGTAAATGCATGTGCAAGTAAACATAGGATGAGGTGGATGCACATTTCTTCTCATACCACTCAAGTCGCAACTGTATCATTTTGTACCATATGCTAAGGATTTATTATATACAACATGACAGAGTTAAATTGAAGACTACTGGGCCTGTAGCGACACGTTGTCATTTGAGGCTTTGAAGTTCAAGTTACTGCTACGTTTTGTCAGGTGTAATGCGGTAAGCAACGCAAACATGATAAGAAGGACACATTAGTGGCATTTTTGAGCCATTTCTATTATTTGTAAAAACTTTTGTGCAAATCCAGTGATTTGACATGGCTGAGGACCGCAGCAACAGAATATCGGGGTGTGCATTTGTAGCACAAAAAGAGCCGATGCACACTGCAAATGCCATTGCGCTAGACAGTTAGTGAACAGGTGCATCTGCAGAAGGTGAGTGTGAAAATGCGTTAAGCCATGTACAACAAAAGTGAGCAAGTTTGCTAAGCCAATGAGAGCTTTCCGTCAAGTATTTTCCGTCACAATCACCTCTTCTTAGTTGGATCTGTGTTGGTCCTCAGTAGCAAAATGATACAACTGCAGTTCGCGTGATCTCCTAGCCCCAAATAAAAAGTTCACAGAGCGAGTTGTACTTTGATACCAAAGCTTGTGTGCTCTAGGTTACAAGGTGTTTTTGCCGGAATGACCTCCAAAATGTCACAGCCTTACTGCCCGATAATTCCAATAAATTCCAATATGTTGACATTTTGAATAGCAAGCTCCATTGGGATGTAAATATTGTATTCACCTAGATCGTTGTAATATGATAAGGTATTTGCACCCTCATCCAAAACTCCAATTTTTTAATGCACTCTCAGTAGTGTGATTCACTGTCGGGAGTCCAAACAAGTGTGGATTGGATGTTAATTCTTGAGCGGTGATGAAAGCAACAATGACACAGTAGGAAGTGTAGGCAACAATTACTGGAATTAGAGGCCACAAAACACTAGAACTGGTTCACGATTGCCACAACCTCCTAGCTTTATTCGATTAATGTAGTCAGGCCAATATTTTCCCACCCGTAAACTACCGTGGCAAAAGGCAAGGCGGAACGAGTCGCTGAAAATGAGCGGTGGCATCACAGGTCGCACCACGAAGAGGTAAACGAAATTTGATTCTAACGGAGAATACATCGCAGTGTAGACGATGGGCCTAAATAAATCATTTCTGATGTTGATATGAAACCCACTACTTACCCTGCACATTAGAATCTATCAGCATTTTGACTTAATGTGTCCGTACACGAGGGTTTGGTCAAATTGACTTCAGAATTATGCTTGAATTGCAAGCAAACAAACGATGAATTATACAGCTTACTAGAGGCAAAACGCCTCAAGCGTTTTTACTATAAACTCTTCCATTTACAGTTGCGTATGCACTTCAGGACTGCAACAGGATCTATGTGAACTACGTACTGCGGATGATGTCCCTCAATGAAAGCGAAGTGCTCGAAACAATTGGTTGACACGTCATGGACCAGTCTTGCTTGCATTGCATTGACTATTCGCCTGCGAGTCTACCAGTAAATTACGCGACGCGTATTGTGACTAGGGTTTAAACTGTCTACTGCTCATTTGGACACCGTACACACGTAACGATTTCGACACTCAAATTCGAGGAAGTACCCTCTCATGCCGCGACGGTACGATTTGGCAGGGATCGATGATGGTATTGCATCCATGCATGGTTTCCACAGTATGAGCATAGGTAGGAGTATGCTGCTGAGTATACGAGGGGATAAGAAGAAACGAGGAAAGTGAAAGTCAAGGCAAAAAGCATTTACACAAGCGTCATTGCAAATGACTAAAAGTCGAGGATTCCTATAAATGCGGTTATGTTGCATCCACCCCTGCATCCAATTCCTCATTGTCACAATTATTTCCTGATTTATACTACCTAGCAATCCATGTTAGTTTTAGTTTCCCACTGTCCTATCCTTTCACCCACTCGTTCGCGGACTCCTCCCTTTCTCCATCCTACACATCACACTTCTTCAAGCAGGTCAACATCTATTCGAATTGACCATCGTTAATACAGTTCTAGAGCCTAGCATCATATCCATTTAGTTATGCATTGTAGCTTTCTTTAAGCCACACCTTGTCGATTTCTGATGACGCTGCCCTTCTCTTGCCATAATCACGCTGTGAACTAGGGTGATCCATCGCCACATCCGATAAGTCAAAACACTTTTAACGATAGTCCACTTAATGCTCATTAATTAGGAGGGGATGCTGATGATGCAAAGCCTCTACAATGGTCCGCATAATCCGTTTGATATTTGAGATGGTAGAACAAATGTGCAGAAGCTGTAAAGATGAAATGATTGGACCGCTTTTCTCCTTGGCCTTTAAAACAGTTAGAATGTGTATCAGAGCACTGAGGTATTTCAACGTCTTTATTAATCATGCAAGCCCGTTTTATTGCTCCACTGCTCGAACAAAGTCTTGTGGATGTAAATCTACGGGACGTTTAACTGTCCACCTATCCTTCCGTCAATTAATGTGTATTCTTTCCAATCCTTGATCTATTCATCCTTCCATCTATTCATGGGCTCTTAGCGACTTCGCCTAGTCGACTCCAAATCATCCGTTTTTACTGCAATATTCCATCTGCTAATTTCTTTCTGGTTCCGTGCATCCGTGCACCTTTAATCAGCTCCATTCCTTTATGGCTACGGAGACACACGCTCTTCATCGATTCCACATTTTAAATCCTTTAATTTATCTCCGTTCGACTTCGTATTCACCTACTTATTTACTTCCCCATCTTCTTCGTCTTCATAACCTCTTCTTCTGCTATCAAATATAGGATATTTTCATCGTAATATTTTTTATTGCCTTACCCCCTAAAATAGCTTTTCTGCCTGTGCCCAGTTGTGTATTTGTTTGTTGTTGCGTGGCTTGCCAAATCGCCGGATCTAATATCTGATGTGTACACCGCTCTGCCGATTCATCCACTAGGCTTTCCATTTGGTTCGACCTTCCTTGCCAAATTTACTAGGGTATGTTATCCTTTCGCTTTTACTTTTGATTTTGCATCTCATTTTGCCCGCGCCACACCTTGTCTCGTTATTAACCGCCTGCAGCTACTTACCTGCACACTTGCTCGTTTTCGTATGAAACTGCATTCTTGCTCCACTCTACCCATTTTATCAATTAACTCGTTCTACAGCTACATTCAAATTCCGCTTCCATTTAAAGCACCTCTTCTTAACTTCGCAGATACATTTCCGGTTTATTCATTTAATCCCTCCTTGTTCTGCGTTCGCTACTCACGAATTGTACAGGATATTGAATTATGTCCTTATTTCTTGCATGAAGGAATTGAAATTGATTTTAAACATCACCGCGCAGGTGGTTTTTGTTAACAAAAATTAGTCAGAATGGTGGCGGGCATTGATTTCGCACCTGAATGTCGCCACCCAATCGTATGCTTCAATCAATGACTACTAATTTTAAATGAGGACCACATTTTTGAATAAAGACAGAAGCTCTGAATTGCATAGTTTAAGTGCCTTGGGTTGTGCGGTGCGAGGCACGTGACGTGATAACTTGCTGCCCAGCAAATGCAGGGCCTTCACGTCTCGGATATGAACATCAAATCTGGCCTTACGTTGGCTCAGAGTGAAAAACAGTGGCACAATCGAAGTACATCTGTTGATGATGGCGGCTGATTGAGGAAATGAGAGACTGGTCAGCATGGTAAACTAGGGCCAAACCTAGTGCAATAGCGTGGCCTACCAAAACTCTGCATCCATGTGAGATTGTAATGTTGGGCTTACATCTGGCGACAAGACTCTGTCATGCTAAGCATCTCAAATGTAGATGTCCTTCTTGTTATGATACAACTAAGGCACCAGGACATGGAAGCGCTCTCTCCAATAATCAGTTAAACTCTGCCATCTGGACACAAGCTTCAACCTCTCCGATTCTCTAAGGAGGTCTGTGTGCCGAACGTGCTTAAGTCATTCATCGTCATTCTAAAAGCTAAGCGCAGATCTGAGCGATGCATGACGCTCTGATTGTCGCAACAAAAGATAAAGACGAAAATGCATTAAAATATTGTTTAATTAGTGTAGTTTGACTTTGTATTGTTTGGAGAGAAACGCAAAAAGGCATTCTCAATCGCATGCGCAGATAATAGTTTTGTCTCCTAATCTAAGTGACATCGAACCTCGAAACCCATCATTGCAAACGAGAAAGCTTGGTCGGTTTTCACTAATTTAATTATGTTCACTTACAAAACTAAGCATCTCTAAGTTCTTAATGGTTCAGAACCTACTGAACGCAAGTTATGGTGGCCAAACCATGGACGTCGGCTCGAAAGTTGCCTAATGCGTAATGGCCTTGCTGAGGTCACCATGCGAGCATCAGCAAGAATATTCGCTCCATGGATAGGCATGCATTTATAAAATCATAACTATCAAATAAAACAAAGTGTTTTAGCACCAAGCAGGATTCGGTCACAAACTGTTTACTCTGGCAAAAACCTCTAAAACATATGCACAGCATTAGACGATCTGATTGCTTAACTTGACGGAAATAAGTACCCGCACCTTAGCAACTGAAGCGAAGTGGGTAGAAGACCGGGAGGGGCACCACAATCTGCACGTGCCAAATAAAATAAGGATTTCAATTCTTCCTTTCACTTGGATGTGTATGCCCCTTTTCCAACCATTCGCCGGCACATTAGTGGAGGTTGCAGCATGGTGCAAAACAACGGTGACTTAAAGGTAATGGACTGAGCCGTGCAGTATGCAACTAACAATACGCTAACACGATTCCACTTGAGACATCAGAAACCTTACCAAACAGAAGTTTCAGTAACCTTCTTGTAAATTCGGCAGTCCTTTTTAAAATGCGAAGCTGCAGTCTGCACAGTTATCAAATGCTAAATTGTGGGCGTCAAGATTAGATCGAGAAAGCTCTGCGAAACGTGGACAAACATAGGATGGCCCGTTACGTTTTATAAACAATCACCATTAAAAACCTCGATTACCCTCTAAAATGGACACCTATTCATCCAATAGCAGTTTGCTGCTGTTTTATTATTCTCGAACAACTGATGTAATGCTCCTTGGATAAAGTGGTTAATTGCGAATTGTGCACAGCAATGCGCAATGGTATGTATTAATGTGGAACGGGTGTATTAGTTAAAATTCAAAGCACTGTTGTAAGATCATGGCGTCTGCTTAGCAAAAAAACTAAATAGATTTACATCGGGATGGAACGAAAAGTCAAGATGTGGAAGCTACACCAACCAACATCATCTTTACGACATGCATGGCGTCCATTGCAGGTGGTAATGTGAATGGCAACAACGAGATCATATGTAGTGTAGTCAGTTAATGTAAGTGGGACTATGCATATATTATGGGAATTGGGGGCGACAGTGAAGACGGAGAGGGAAATTGATACTGCTCAACGTGTCCCATCAAGTGATCAACTGGGGCCTGCCAAATTGGATGAGTGGTGATAAGGGGGAGGCGCCTGCAATGATACTTGCACGTGCATGGATTTGCCTGAGCTTCAGTATGCATCAACACCTCCATAAACTGTTTTGCAGTCTGGTGCACTGCGTTAAATTGGACATACATGGAAAGTGCGGGTGAAGAGGAGCCTGAGTCAAATGCTCGAGACAGGATAATCGCACAATTTACTCGACTCGATGAAGTTCTAACGAAGAGGAAGGTGCACTGCCTGCTATAATGGTGGCAGCCAAATCACAAGTGCACTTTAAGAGAGAGAGAGAGTCTCCTTTGGTGTACTAAACCATGATCGAAAACGTGTTATGACAGGCATTATAGAATCTGCTGGTGCATAAGAACCGTGCAAAGCTCTTAGAATTTAAGTCAACGCGTTCACCAGAAATGCCTGCTGACACATTCCACTGCGCCTAGCTGAACCAATTTGAACACCAATTTTTGATTTCATTTTGTGCACACTTTTATTAGGGAGCGCCTGATCCCCTATAAGACTACTGCGTTTGGCTTAATCCTCCCAAGTGAAATCGACCTTCTGCTGTGAAGCAAAGCCAACACAAACCGGAATTATTTTGCGTAGTCAGCCAGTGCATGTTGGCACTTAAAAACGGGTTTTGGTAATACTCAATAAGAGGTGTGTGGGTGCATCGAGGGTTGGCAATCCGGTGAATTTACGAATGAACACTTTGGACCTAAACTAAATGCTACTGATGGGGTAAAGTAGGCGACTGTGAGGGGGACTACACACTGCTGATGGCATTATTTCAAACGCTGAACTGCAAAGCCAAAGTGGGTAAAGTGCCTCGCCCCTCCAAATGTACTAGTAAATCAATGAGATCTGGGTAAGTAGCCTTTGGACTCCATCATTCTCGTGACTAGGCAGACTTCATAGCCTACCAAGATAGAGTTTGCATGCAATGATACCTTTAAGAATGCGTAAATGGCTTGCAAACTCTCCTTCCAAGACACCTGAAATGGAAAAGTCCCACCCGGCCACTCTTCCTGACACAAAATACAAAATGGAAAACAGATTCAAATGCATTTGATGCATTTGGATTAACTACTTGTAGTTGGCTTGAACGAGTCATGTTTAAAGGAAAACAAAATGGTGTCAGATATAATGCATTCAGACAGGACGGACTTGGCATGCAAAATGAGGACGCGTAGTTGCAAAGGCCTATACTTTGTGAAGGGGCATCCACGTTCTTTGGCGCAGAATCAGCAGCAACATAGGTGCGAGAATATCCTGACCGCGGGGGCAGCTAAACTGCTTTGTAACTGTGTTGGTGGATGGGCTGGATTGCATTCACGCTAAGGCGTATTGTGATGAGCAAGTGCCCCAGAATAGCTCGGTTAAGCCGAAGCAGGTTCGCTTAACACTTCAGCGTCACTAACAGACAACGGATCGACAGATAAAAGTGCAAGTTATTTAGGCATATATTTTGTGCTGCAGTGCGCCAATAACAGCCGATTCGGTTTTGTCACTTGCAAATGTCTGCGTTGTTACAAGGAATCGCTGAGAAGACATGCGTCCTGTTGTTAAACAGTAGCTATACATGCAAGCTGCAGACAACAGACGCAAAGAGACTGCATGGACTGATCATCGTAAGAGTGTAAGTTGTAAGTTTTAAGTCCACTGCTCTACTTCCAGCAGTTGACAAGGCTGTGTTGGCATAGATGATCGGTGTGAAATCATGCGCATGGTACTACCTGACTGGCTAGCTCCCATGAGCCATCACTCTGTAGGCAATGTGCAGTGTAAGGCATGGCTTACGACTTGGGTGGAGAAGAGGACATCCTTTGTGAATTGTGGAACAATCGACTTCAATCTTGCGCCAGAGGGTCAGTGATCACTGTATGTTTCTAATTTCAGTTCTAGTTACATGTTGTAAACGCTCCTAAGAACTAGTAGTTCATAGTGGGATAAATCTTTGGAAAACACACTCAATTTTTTTAGCTTTAATGACATAATTGCAGGCAGTCTGCACAGAATTAGCCTGTGGATGGAGATTTGGATCAGAGTAAGGGCAGACGAGCTTAAATCGATGGCTGGTTCATCCTTTCTAATGCATCAAATAAACTCTCGACAGCAGAAAATCAAATGGATCATAATCGTCATCGGTCATTTTCTTCAGTCCTGCCACTGCAACAGAAACACCTGTTGCTAGGGCTGCACATGCATTTGCCTTGTGCCATGTCGCTCATTTTAAACTCACAGCCTTATCTGCACTGGCCACTGGCAATCGCTTTTGAGTGGTCACGACTAATGCAGTTGAGAAGGTAGTGACAGTTGGGCATTGTGGCGAAGCATCAATCTTCCAACCTTTGCCTAGCAAACTCCATTCTTCCTCTTGGCCTGGTGTCTTAGCGCTGTCTCGATTAGTAACATATATTAGGCCGTCCTTAGTTGCACTTTAGGCAACGTGGACCCAATGGAACTTCGCATCGGCTTGGTGAGTTTTGCAGACCTCAGAGCCACTAGCTTCATGTTGATCTAGTTTTCATTTTAATTCGCACCACCTGGCGGTCCATAATGGTTAAATATAACAAGGGTAAAAAAATTGTGAAGAACAAAACCCACATCCTAATTCCAGAATAAGGATCAAAAGCAGAATTTGCTTTTAGGGTCCAAGGATGTTTGATTCGTTTCTCACCTTCATGTACATGACTTGCACAATGTTTTGTTATCCAAATTATTTGGTATCTTACGAAAGAGCATTTCCGACGGGCGTTTAAAATTCTCGTTGGTTCAACAGCTCTTTACAGTGCTATGTGGATTCTATATGGAGAGACCAGAAACGGCTGGCTACAATCTGGTAATCGAGTCCGAGAGCATCCGCATCTGCATCGCAAGGGAATAATTACTTGTCCGCCTCTCTGCAAGACTGCATTTCTCGAATCACCCATCTTTCTCTCTCACGTCAATTCAAGCACACATCAACAGCACTCGATTTGCATTGGTGGACACGATTCAAATTCACTTGCTCTACACACTAGACTTCACCTAGATTCGAAACCACGAGGCTTTTCTTGCCACTTTTGTCTGACGGGCATCAATTACGGTGCACCACCTGTAGGAAAAATTTAATAGAGAGAATTTGATAAAAATGAAAAGCCGCTCGTCAAATTGCAAGGCTGTCCCTTCCTATCACATTAAAGTAGGATCACAATTTTAGCCAACAAATGACACCAATGAAAGCATTTTATTTCACATGCGGTAATAACAAGAAAAAGTCGTCTCCAAAAATCTACTGATGAAATTGGCAGTAATTTGCAGTGGAAGATGATACGGTCTCCTTTTCGTCTGCATTTTCGAGGCGATAGCCATTGGGATCGAATGCAGCACGCAAAAGACGAAGGCGTAACCGGTTGATGACATCAAATTCGGTGGGATGCTCCTGCTCCGTATGGAACAACATCACATCCAAGCAGTCAAATGTAAATCCACAGATAGTACAGCGGTATTACGACTTGGGTGGAGAAGAGGACATCCTTTGTGAATTGTGGAACAATCGACTTCAATCTTGCGCCAGAGGGTCAGTGATCACTGTATGTTTCTAATTTCAGTTCTAGTTACATGTTGTAAACGCTCCTAAGAACTAGTAGTTCATAGTGGGATAAATCTTTGGAAAACACACTCAATTTTTTTAGCTTTAATGACATAATTGCAGGCAGTCTGCACAGAATTAGCCTGTGGATGGAGATTTGGATCAGAGTAAGGGCAGACGAGCTTAAATCGATGGCTGGTTCATCCTTTCTAATGCATCAAATAAACTCTCGACAGCAGAAAATCAAATGGATCATAATCGTCATCGGTCATTTTCTTCAGTCCTGCCACTGCAACAGAAACACCTGTTGCTAGGGCTGCACATGCATTTGCCTTGTGCCATGTCGCTCATTTTAAACTCACAGCCTTATCTTCACTGGCCACTGGCAATCGCTTTTGAGTGGTCACGACTAATGCAGTTGAGAAGGTAGTGACAGTTGGGCATTGTGGCGAAGCATCAATCTTCCAACCTTTGCCTAGCAAACTCCATTCTTCCTCTTGGCCTGGTGTCTTAGCGCTGTCTCGATTAGTAACATATATTAGGCCGTCCTTAGTTGCACTTTAGGCAACGTGGACCCAATGGAACTTCGCATCGGCTTGGTGAGTTTTGCAGACCTCAGAGCCACTAGCTTCATGTTGATCTAGTTTTCATTTTAATTCGCACCACCTGGCGGTCCATAATGGTTAAATATAACAAGGGTAAAAAAATTGTGAAGAACAAAACCCACATCCTAATTCCAGAATAAGGATCAAAAGCAGAATTTGCTTTTAGGGTCCAAGGATGTTTGATTCGTTTCTCACCTTCATGTACATGACTTGCACAATGTTTTGTTATCCAAATTATTTGGTATCTTACGAAAGAGCATTTCCGACGGGCGTTTAAAATTCTCGTTGGTTCAACAGCTCTTTACAGTGCTATGTGGATTCTATATGGAGAGACCAGAAACGGCTGGCTACAATCTGGTAATCGAGTCCGAGAGCATCCGCATCTGCATCGCAAGGGAATAATTACTTGTCCGCCTCTCTGCAAGACTGCATTTCTCGAATCACCCATCTTTCTCTCTCACGTCAATTCAAGCACACATCAACAGCACTCGATTTGCATTGGTGGACACGATTCAAATTCACTTGCTCTACACACTAGACTTCACCTAGATTCGAAACCACGAGGCTTTTCTTGCCACTTTTGTCTGACGGGCATCAATTACGGTGCACCACCTGTAGGAAAAATTTAATAGAGAGAATTTGATAAAAATGAAAAGCCGCTCGTCAAATTGCAAGGCTGTCCCTTCCTATCACATTAAAGTAGGATCACAATTTTAGCCAACAAATGACACCAATGAAAGCATTTTATTTCACATGCGGTAATAACAAGAAAAAGTCGTCTCCAAAAATCTACTGATGAAATTGGCAGTAATTTGCAGTGGAAGATGATACGGTCTCCTTTTCGTCTGCATTTTCGAGGCGATAGCCATTGGGATCGAATGCAGCACGCAAAAGACGAAGGCGTAACCGGTTGATGACATCCCGTTCGGTGGGATGCTCCTGCTCCGTATGGAACAACATCACATCCAAGCAGTCAAATGTAAATCCACAGATAGTACAGCGGTATTTTTCATTGCTCTCTTCTTTGGCAGGGCACTCCTGCGACTCTTTGGGCACATAAGAATGAGGAGGCTCTAGGTTTTCAGGACTTCTGGGTTTTTCCAATTACTCCGGATTTGATGCCAGCAGTACAACTTCATCTTTAATGAAGACAGAACGCATAAGGTGTGTTTCACTAGCTATAAGGGAAGGGCAATCCTTACCTATGTGTGCCATTGTGTGACACGCCATTTCCGAAAGTGTGCTGCAACCCTCGAGACAATGCACACAGAAGTAGAACTTGAAGTTGCTGTGCCGCAGGAGGTGTTGATGCATCTCATCCAAGTCGCTATGCTCTTCATCGCACGCAGTGCATTTGTATCCGCCATCAGTCCTCTCTTCACCTTCCATAGCACAGCAAAATGAAGAATCAAACGAATCTTATAAAATGGTGAGTGTTTTTGAGGTGAATGCTAAAGCACCAGGCGGCATAACTCCACAGTGCACTATTACCTCCATATGAGATGGACTTGATAGGCACTGAGGTTACACGACTAGATACCACAAGCGCTTACAGAACATATCCGTGAAACATCGTAGCTGCTCCTCCCGATCGACAGCAAAGGGATTCTCAATGGCCTGCCCATCGAGGACGTACTTCAGTCGGGAATCATTGTTCACGATCATCGCCTACAACAAATTTTTAAGAATGCTGGTAGAATACCGCGATATTCTTATAGGCGCGCAATTAATAGCAAGTGACACACTTACCTCTATCTCTGCAAGGAGCTCGATCTCGTCGTCCGGGTCGATA
>LWMJ02000290.1:61043-79186 GCA_001693035.2 Taenia asiatica
GGCATAAGTAATTGAACTTCTATTCGAAGATTTCAAGCAGCCCAATCTCAATTTAAAAGCAAACTTACTTGACGGTTTTATTCTACGCATATACGCAAGCAAAAACAAGAGCTTCACCAGTTACATCTGAGGTGCTTTGGTGGGGCTGACTTGCCGTCATCGTTCATGCTTAATGTGGTGACGAGTAGCAAGGCCTGAAAAGCGACTATCAAACTGGTTTCCACTTTCCTCAGACCCAACATGCGGCCAGCATCAGTGATTTCTTTCATGGTTTAAATCAAAATTTTTTTGGCTTAATGTAGGTTGCCTAAATAAAACACTTTTTGAGTGCTTGCTAAATGGAGGCATGAACTTCCGGCTCAATTTCATGCATGTATGTATGCAGCAAAGTTAGGCAACAGGTATGAGAGAGCCGTAGAGTTAATCTAAGCTATAGTAATGACTAGATTTAGTCACCGATGTTGCAATTCAAATCCACCTTAACGTCAGCCCTGTCACTTCTGATGAGGGTAGTAATTTTCCAGACCCCCACCAGCAATGCACAGCACAGACTCCTAAAACCAAAAGATTCGCTCACCTGAGGAAACAACTAAATCACGCCTTGATATGCAGCTCCAATGGCAACAGAGACGTGGTGTTGTAATTATGGGAGAAAAACAGCATGGTGTGTTGTTTTGGATCGTGCCACAAATTAATTAGAGTAACCACACAGACAGAAAGATGTAACGTGGATATAACTTTTAATTGTATTGGGCGAATAGATTTAAGAACTCCAGTGAAGCTTCCAGGCTGTAAAACATTGCTGCAGTGAAAATGATGTGGTTCATGCGAATGCAGTTGGAATGGTAAGAGCAGAAAAGCGGAGCTACAGGAGAGAACAAGATCATAAGTACAGTTGGAGTGGAGAGAGTGAATAATTTCGCATTATTGGAACTATTTCCAAACATGCGTCTGCAATTGGAGCAGTGAGGACAATGATTATTGCAATTTTGGACCGACTTTGATTGAGTGATTCAGTTGATGCAGAAAGTGTACTTCCGCTTTATTGGAACCAGTTCTATCATGTGTCTGCAGCTTAGGTGGTGAGGGTAAAGATTTTCGCAATTCTTAATAGATTTTTATCGTGTGACTGCAGCTGGAGTAGAGAGTGGATAATTTCGCCTTGTTGGATCAATTTCCTTCATGTCTGCAGATGTGACTGCAGCTGGAGTGGTGTGGGTGGATAATTTCGCCTCGTTGGATCTTTTTCTACCACGTGAGTGCAGTCGGAGTGGTAGGGTGGAAAGGTTGTCGCATAGTATCGCGTTCCATCATGCATCTGCTGTTGAAGTGGTAAGAGTAAAGCTCTTGGCACTTTTGATTCGGTTTCTCTCCTGTGCCTGCATCTGCAGAGGTAAAAGTGGATGATATGGCTTTAGTGGATGCCTCTCTCATGTTCCCGCTGTTGGAGTGGATAGCAGATAATTTCTCATTATCGCATCCAGTACTCATATGTATCTTCTGCTGGAGTGGTGAGAGTAAATATTTCCTCGCAGTTGATTTGGTGAAAATATAGACTTTCGAGCTTGCCAATCGGTTTCAATCCTGCAATTGAGGTTGGAGTGGAAAGAAGACAATTGCGGACAACCCGAAATGCTCCCATAATTTGCTGGCAGTTGGAGTGATGAGAGTAAAGAATTTGGCGCTTAAGATTAGACCTCTGTCATGTGACTGCAGTTGGAGTGAAGAGGGTGGAGATTTATGGGCTTGTGAGTTGATTCCCATCTTGCGACTGCGGTTGAAGTGGAGTGATGTGAGTATTTCACACTACTGAATGGACTTCGATCATGTAGTGGCATTCGAGTTGGATAAGGTGGAGTTTATGTAACTGATTTGATTTCTCTCATTTGACGGCATTCAAGATGGACGAATGGGTGTATTTGCTCTATTGGAACGATTCCGAAGATGTGTCTTGATTTTAATTGTTTATCATGTGGCTGCAGCTAAAGGAAATCGAGTTGTGATTTTCTCGCTCTTCCTCCTACTTCCATCATGTGACCACATTTGAAATGGAGAGGTAGAATTTTTCGCTGCTGAAACAATTTAAATCATGTGACATCCCTTTGATCGATCTCAACCATGCGGCTGTAGTTGCAGTGGAGAAAGTGAGGAATTCCTTTCCATTGGATCAATTTGGATAATTTGAGTGCAATTGAGGAAGAGGGAGGGTAGGATTTTTTGCTAATGAATCTAGACGGATCATGCAACAGCATTTGATTTGCCTCGAGGGGAGGATTTGTGCTGTTAGATCCACACCGGTCATGTAACTGCTAGTGAATTTATTCCTATCATGCTGTGGCTGCATGACCGGAATGAAGGCAGCACTTGAAGAAGAGGCGGTGGTGAATCTCGCGCTATCATACCGATTTGTGTGACCCTATTATGCATATATATGCATGTATGCAGGGGAGGATTTTTCGCTTGTGAATCTACTTGGATCATGTGACAGCATTAGAATTGCATTGAGAGGAGAACAGGTCATTTTAATTGTGACACAGTAGCTCATATTAGGTCAGCGTAAGTCCAAGTTTGACGCGCGATTTCGTGGTGCGTTCACGGCGTGTCTGCTGGCTAGCCAGATCTCACGTCACTTGCTATGTTTAAATCATTAAGATTTGGTAGCCATTCCTAAAAGCGGACAGTTTAGATGCGACAACCAATAGCAAAATCACTGTCCATGCTTGTCCTGCATAGTTCTCATCAAAGAAAATTAGAATTGCATTGAGAGGAGAACAGGTCATTTTAATTGTGACACAGTAGCTCATATTAGGTCAGCGTAAGTCCAAGTTTGACGCGCGATTTCGTGGTGCGTTCACGGCGTGTCTGCTGGCTAGCCAGATCTCACGTCACTTGCTATGTTTAAATCATTAAGATTTGGTAGCCATTCCTAAAAGCGGACAGTTTAGATGCGACAACCAATAGCAAAATCACTGTCCATGCTTGTCCTGCATAGTTCTCATCAAAGAAAAGAGTCCTCTGTGCAAATAACCCACACATGGAGTCAGAAAGCATCACACACATATACACTTCACCATATTTGGCACCTCCACAATGCTGCGAATCACAGCATGAGTATCAACAATGCTCTTCTAGATTAGGTGGAGAAGAAAGGTTAAAGTTTTTCCAATGTTAGAGTAAGGCAGCACCAATGGATACTCATGGCGAAATGCCACTCGATTATTAGCATGCTATTTGCAACCCGACATCGCGATGTTTACTGTGTCCCCTAAGTGTGCTTTGGCGCATTGCCATTGTTTCCAGTGAGCAGAAAGTAAATGATCCGAGTCAATGCCTCCTCGACTGCCTAGGTGATTGTCACCAAAATCCTACGCAAGGATGAAGCAAAACTGCAAGAGCCCACTAGTTCTTCTTGTGTTTTTGCGTATCACAGCAACCACTTTCATTCCACCTAACTCACAGTTTTGCATACTTGTTTATTAGTAAGTACGCGAGGATCTCCGGCAAAATACCATGATGGGCAGGTGTCGCAACTATAGTCGCCAGAAGTTAAACGGCCCGATGTTTTCTGAAGAACGTGCACTTCCATGTAGAACAGTGGTCTGTGCCCAGGGTTCTTTAAACAGGCGAAGAAGCTATCAGCAAATTTAAAGAAGCCGAGGTGCAACTGAGGTATGTCATGCCAAGCACGAAGCAAGTGTGCTTCACTTAGTATTCCTCGTCATTTGCTTGGCACCAGAATCCGACCCTATCCTGCTGCTGAATGCTGGGATGTTGCGGCATTGATACAATCACTTGAGCGGCTAATTTATGTCACCCATGTAACCGGAACAGTACGTAATGATTTGAACTATTAATACATGCGAATGCTAGCCACCATCACATTCATATATGAATGGAGCAGACTTGAAGAAGAATATAGGAAGCTACTGGCTTGCTATTTAGCAGACTGGCTACAAGGCAGAGAGTGATTTCCTCTCCTATGTTGCAATGGAAGGATTGAAAGTGAAATAATATGGAAATAAAGTGAAATAATATGGAAATCTAAAGTCAGGATGATTTTGAATCTGTGGCGAAATAATCTCGTGGGACGTAGCTAAGAGGAAAAAAGGCAGGGGAAAAAAACTTTTGTTAAAGAATGCTCACGTCAACGTTCCAGCATTGCATACAGTGACACATGATGGGGATGAAAATGGCTGTTTCCGTTGAATGAAGCGCCATAAATGTCAATGAGATGAGTTGACGGACGAGATACTATAAAATCGCGTGAAGAAGTAAGCTACTAGTGCATGGACTGACGTGATTTTGTGAGATGAAGGAATCAAAGTAGAAATAGGCCGGTTTGGAAGCTTACGGGTCTGACTCGATTTTATGTGTGTGTGTTATGACTTCTTTTGATTGAACACATAAGATGACTTCTACCGATGTGTATGCAGAAAGATCAGGAGACTTGATTGAGGACGAATGCGGACAAATGCGTTGGAAAATTAAGCAGGGATTCAAAATAGGGCGTGGAAAATTAGAAGGTGAAGAGGAGGTCAGAAATAGGATGAGCTGTATTGTAACGGAGGATGGACGGTCCATTTAGCCCTCAATGGGAGCGGGATTATAGGCTGAGTGCAAAAGTGGCTGAAGGTAGGAATTGACAAGATGCTAATGATAGGTGAACCGAGATTACCAGTCATCAGTTAAGAGAATGATTGGAGCCAATTTACATGGTTTGATGGAAAAATAAATACGTGATCGTAATAACTTGAAGACAGGCAATTTAAATATACATGATCTTCTCTCTGAGGTGGGGAGGAAGCGCATTGATGTTGTCTAGTTTCAGGTCTCCACTGTCCCTCTCCCAACAAACATCAGTGCCTGATTTTGAAAAAAATGCTTAGGATTGAAATGTCTATATAAAATCTGGTAGGAATGCCCATTAACATTAGCCAGTGTTGGGACCACCATCTACTCATCCTACCATTGTGGTGATGGATCAGGAAGCCATAGTTTATCAGATCTGGATTCGGAGTGCATGAATTTTGGCAACAGACACACACAAATAGAGGGAGCTGCACATGGACTTCCAAGATGAACTTCCCTAGGCAAGCAAAATCATCGCTCAATGATTCACTGAACCACAGCGTATATAGAGGCCACTACAAGCATCCCAAAATCAAGTCGCATATCAGGCAGTATTTTGCCATGGGGACACATTGGCACTACCTTGTTCACTTGTGAAGAACCGCACGCTTTCCTTTCACATTACATCATGGATCACATGGTTGCTACTCATAGCAAAGGCCGCAGCATCGTGAAAGTGTCAGATATGGGGAGATGAGGAGTCGTGGGATGCAAACTGATTCCATTTGCTGGTGGTTTGCTTTTAGGATTTTGTGAAGTCTCGAACGTCGTCTCACGGGTAATGTTCTTTAATGTGGATTAGTTAGAACCATCGAGGCAGAGGTTTTGCTAATAAGTGCCGCATTCTCTTCGTATGCCCTATGGTATTGCTACTAGCTTCAAGTGCCAATTACATTTTTGAGTAAAGGCAGATGCCTTGAGTTGCAGTGCGGGTTTGTGCCCTGAACTGTGCGGTGAGTGGTACGTGGCGTGATAGTTGGCCGCTCAGCAGAAGTGTCGTGTTTGTGTCACGCATAAGCACGTCAAACTTGCCCTTACTTTGGCCTCAAGTGAGCAGGTGTGGCAGTTGTGTTCGTGTCGAGACGACAGATTTTCCCATCGACTGCCGGTATAGCCTCCTGCTCTGCCTCATGATGCAAATATTTCTAGTAGATTGGCCCAACATGAATCTAATGGTGTCAGCAGAATACAGTAGGGGCCAGAATAAGAATCGCTTACTTCCCATTTAATTCTCAATTAGGTCAAAGGCACATATAATTTCCTAACAATTTTGAACTAGAACATTAGCTAACATTTGTACAAACGTGCATAGGTGCTATCTGAAAAGTGACAAAAGAAGGCAATGGAAGTGGTTGCATGGTGTTAAGCTAGGTAGCTGGAGGTCCCAAGATCTTGCTTCGAACTACCACTTTCGGCAGACAACCGACAAGTCCGACAATTCCTGCAGTGCTGTGGATTGATTGATTCAGATGTAGAGCAACGCTTTGTCGAAGTCAGAGGAAATACAGCAGAAAACGCGTCTGAATTTGAAACAAAGCCCCATGGAGCTTGAGAGTCGTCTGCTTGGCTCCTAACACAGAAGTGTCACGTGGGTTTGGCAATTACACCAACGCGAAGTCTGTGACAGCCTTTCAGAAGATATGCATTTGGGTTAAATCGTGTAGATAGCTTCCTTCTTGGCAGATCCGCGTCAATCCATAATGCAGACAGCCAGCGACAGCTATGTTATTTCGGTTTTGCAAATGAGGATTCTACCTCCCAACAGTTTTTATTGACAGTCTGACACTAATCCTGACCATCCGTCATGGAACAGTGTTGAAACAGAGGCTAACAGATTATAGCACATGCAAGCGAACCGCTGGTGATTTCGTGGTGCTTCAGTCTCGTAAGTAGGTGTTTTGAAAGTGTAATGGAGCAAATGCGAGGATTGGGAACGAGTGTGAAAACAAACTTCTGGATCTGCCTGAACAGCTGCAGACAGCCATCTCTCCAGCGTCTATAAATAGTGGTCAACCGTGAATGAGCAAATAGGATGCTGCGACAAATTTGTACAAGCTGTCATATCACTAGTGTTGATACAGACCATAGATTTAGTAAAGGTTCCTGCAATCCCTAAATTTGCAAAAGGAGAGCTCCTCTGGGAAGTGTGCGTGATCTTCTCAGAGGTAATTAGCACAATTATCTGTTATTGGTGGCTCTTCATTTGTGACTTAGCACAGATTCAGGCATCCACATCTGCTACAGCTCCACCTTAAGTGAGATAGTGGTCATGTGACGAAAGAGAGAGCAACCCATCTCTGAGAATGCGTTCCCTGGAATTTGCACTTATCTTAAAGGCTAATTTTCCATTTACGCAGCAGCATTCTTGAGCCACCTAACGCAAGTCGAGTTTTACACCAACAGCCTCCTTCGGACAGTTGGGCTTGGCGGCATCGATCGCGTTTACTTGAAGACTGAGTTGGCGACCGCAAAGGTTGCAGTACTATTAAAGCAGATTGATCGAAGCGCAAGTTAACTTTTGAAGAGTAGTTGAATGATCATGATCGGTGAGCCCATACTGGTGCTTTTGAAGAGACGCACCATTGTACGAACTTAACACGGCACCAAACACTTCACTCTACCAACATTACGACTTGCCCTCAGGCTGTCTGCGTTCGCTGTAAATGTCGAGATGAAATCGTGGCCTAATAATCTATCAAAGAAACGTCGATTGGATGCTAGTAAAACAAATAGTTTTTGCGCTTCATCATTTGCCTGCCATTAGACCTGCTAAATATTTTGTCAGTGAAAACAAAAATTATTCCGAGGCATTTTGCAGGTGGCACTCGGCAAATACTCGTGGCTGCATGTTTTACACTGCGATTTTTTCAGGGATCAGATAAGAAAAGGAATATTCCTAATGATGCACGTGGCACAGGAGTTGACATGGGTGTTTGAAGCGGTGGTCAAGCTTTTATGCATTTTGTCTTTATCTTTCGATGTGATAATCAGAATCCTATGTGCTCTCTGGAAATAAGCGGATGTCAAAATGAAAAGGAACAATGTAAGCACATTCAATGTCCGTGCCTGCTCATGAAAATAAAGAAGTTAAGGCTAACCTCCAGATGGCAGAGAATAAATAATTTTCTGAAACAGAAGGATCTTTATGTCGTTCAAGACCGGTCTCCTTCACTGCATTCGGTTGGCCATTTGCTTCAAGTATAAAGGGTCTACATCCGATGCTTTGAAACGTATTGTCTCCGCACGCTCTCCACTTTAAGCACTCGATAAATCAGGTATCTTGTTCTACTGCTTTATGAATACCTTTAACTCCTGTAACAATACGCTTTACTTAATCCTTTGATGGGCCTGCAGGCGAGTCGTCGATATTAATCCGGCAAGACTGCTCTATGACGTGTCAGGCGCATGCCACAGAAATAATATTACCTAACCAGGTGGCAAATCATTCTATACTTGTCTTTACTGTAGATTAGTCCAATTTAACGCCATTGAGGCTTAGTTAATGTGGCAGAGTGAATGATGTTTCATTTTGGGTTAGTCAAAATAATCAACTCATCTAGAAGGAGCTTAAAGCCTCTAAGAACCGGATATATTTCTCATTTCCAAGAGCACCGCAGGTGTCATGATGAAACCCACAACAGCATCTATTTGGCAGATGTCATGCTTCTATTCTATGGAACGCCGCCTACTATACTAGCACTCCTAGCTGGCACTGGCATTGGTGTTGCCCAGTTTAAGGACTGTCCCGAAGACAGATAACTGTAGCTTGTGTTGACGAGTATCACCCGCTAGCATCTGCCATTTTGCTTCGATAAAAGAGCTTACACGTACCCACCGGTAGTCATCAGACAAAGCTAAAGCAAACCTTTACATGTAACGTCGAAAATGGGATGGAAGCCACCTGAATTGTGCTGGAGCAAAGCAAATTAAGAGCTTCGCAATTAACAAACGTACAACAATATCTTGATGATGGATGTCGCTGCAGTTAGAAAGCAGTCCGGTTCAAGGCTTGTAAATGGTTCTTTCAAAAATTGCTTGACTGTAATGTTGACGCGGATGATGTACAATGAGTGTGCGATGTTCGGAGGGATTCATTGTTTGAATAAATCAACTTTTACCCCCATCTTCCTCTGAATTGTCACCACTCTCTCACTCACACAATCACGCAGTAATCCGTTTCCTCTTTTTCCCCTATTCATACTCTTAAGCTACTGCTTTGCTGATGACGCTGTTCACCCATTAACTCCTTGTGCGCAGCACCCCATTGAGGCATGGGAGACTCGAACAGAAGAGGTTGAATACTGTAGGGTGCAGTGGTGCCCATTCACAAAATTCACATAAACCCAGAATACACCGTGTTCCACTAAGAGTCTGGTATTTTGGCTTGTTGAAATCCCTTCTCTGTAGCCACTTGACCATAGGCTGAACAATTCTTATAGTTGTTTTTACATTTCTGGCAAATATGCGAATACAGGTGATGCTTAAAAAGACTCATCCATGAAACTCGAGCCAAGCGTAATCTTAATCTAATGGAAAATTTTGTATCACGTCTAACCTTTACCTAATGCTTACATAGGTTAATTTACTTGTCAAAGGATCCTAGAGATTGAGCGCCAAGGAAACAATTACTCCAAGAAATCCATGATTTTTGTTGTTGCTTCTCATTGACTATAGAATTCTAGAGATGTAACATCAACGGAAAAAAAGGGCGCACGGGACCACGTTAATTAATTTTGACACGTCATGCCCTTAGTTGTTGTCAGGAATAACTAACTTTAGGAACTAGGATGCCTGCATAATGCTTACCTTCTTTTGTAAAAGAAACCATCATGGGTCTAGGGAGCTCAAGGCAAAGGACATAAAGGAGCTGGCCTGGAAACTAGTACCAACATGGAGGAACATTGATAGTTGTGAAGCACGTTGTTCCCAGCATTATGCCAGGGAGCCAAGTGCCGACGATACAAATCCAATTTAGGTTTAAATTCCCAGATATGTCTATTACTTGGTAACGCCTATCAGTCTGAATAAGTTGACAGCCTTTACGGGTATGTTTTGAATTATTTTTATGCTTACACCAGGGTCTGCCTCAAAACTAGATAAACGGAATCGGTACCACTCATCATTGTGTTCATTAGTGATGCACTGACGGAATCAGTGGTTGCTGCGGGAGCAGCACTTTATAAAGTGGTGGATACAGCAGGCGAAAGAAAACGCCTTCCACGGGGTGGACAGTTTGAACTCATCAAATTGTTACAGAACGACGTACCGTTTATGTCCATAGAAGGTACTTAAAGTTAAAGTCACCTATCTCCATTAAAAACCACCAAACATGGAGTTTGTTCTAGTATGGAGAATTGATTTAGAAACCCAAAATTCTGTTGGGCATTAAGCGCATCCACGGATATGTGTATGACTAGAACGCTCTTAAAGTATAACTTCTTAATCTATAAGAAGGCTAAAATGGGTTTTGAAACATTCAACTGGTGCGTTTCAGTTATTTGCAGTTAAAATCGTGTTGTCGGATTTGAAGACCTCTTAAATAATCACATCGAGAGTCACCTTTGACCAAGAGAACTGACCTCTAACCTAGTCAACATACCATCAAATCAAATAATAGTTGAAAAGCATTTTTCCGCCAAGAACTATTTTTTTGCTAGCTAAGTGCTAAATCTGCTCAATTATGCGTTAAATATCCATTGTTGCCAACAATATGCTCAGCAGTCAATTTATAAAGCCGATTGATGGACTCTGTTTGTTTCACATGGCGAGTGATTTCGCATCTGCAGGTTAGTGTGATCTCGCTTTGAACTGCACTTAAATTGCACTTTCGACGTTGATTAACTCTCGTTTCGCAGTGGTGGAGACTGCTGAATTTCGCATCTGCAGGTTAGTGTGATCTCGCTTTGAACCGCACTTAAATGGCACTTTCGATGTTGATTAACTCTCGTCTCGCAGTGGTGGAGACTGCTGACATCCCAACTAGACCCATCAAGAGGTGAGCTGGTACGCCCCAGCCCTTGTAGATTGTCTGGCGGTCGTCAATCTCCCACCTCTGTGTCTCATTTTTGAAGCACCTTACCTGAAACTGAATGGTAGTACAAAATGTAGCATAGCTGATTTTGTAATGGTATTGATAGAATGCCCCAGAATCACGCACAAGCAGCAAAAATGGAACATTGCTGCGTAATTCTTAAAGGGCTAAATTGAAACACTAGTTTCAAAGTGCAAATATCCTCAGCACTCACTCGCTGACTTCAATTCTGTGAGAGAACATAAAGAAAGCGAGTAGTCGTGAGCAAAATTGGTGCGAGTAAACGCAGTGATGTTCTTTTTCTTTGCAAGAATACACATTCTCTCATGCGTTTCTCCAATGCTCAGGTGCAAGTGGAGGATCTTCTTTGCAACAGAAAATAGATTTTCTCTATGCAACGCATTTAACTCAATTTGACTTCCTCTCCTCGATTGTTAGAAAAATGCAGCAACAGAACATGTTCATGATACCCTCAAGTCACGTACTGCCGCAGGTATCTGTCCCAATTGGCCCACATGGTTCGTCGTATGGATGACCTTTAGACAGTATTTATAAAATTGGATATCCTACCATCAAATACAACTTGTTTTGGATCAATCCACTGGCTACTCATGCTTCTGCCACAGAATTTTTATAAAAACCAAAACACAGTTCATTACTTGCCCTGGAACAAACAGGGTAACATTGCCTGCGCGTGGTAAGCACCACCAATCGCAGGGTAATGCAAGAACGCGTTGCATCACAAATAAGTGTAACCATTGTGCTCCACCCATTGTGTCGGTAAATGGGCTGGAAACCAGTCACACTTGGGCTTTTATGGTGCCCACCTTTCCCAGAATGCTGCAAGTGAATAAGCAGAAACCGGTTTGCTTAATAGTTCATTGTACCTAACAGGGAACATATAAATAGGTGCACGTGCAAATTATTTAACAACATGCATTATGCTGCATTGCGCCAGCAGCATAGACAGATCGTTATTGTGCCTTTTGAAAGCATTGTGCTATTGCAGGGCATCGCTGTTAAGATTAGTGTCCTGTAGGTGGACAGCATAAATTTACTCAAAATACTGACATCTGACGTAAGGCCACTGCAGAAAATCGGGCATTGTGAACCTGTATTGATTGTCCGTTTGCCGCTTTACGTCTAACAGCTGACATCGGTGAGCCAGCACAGACGCTCGACATGAAATCGTGCTTGCGTAGTTGTCGGACCAACCTACTCCTGTGAAATATGATTCAGTGTGCAATGTGCAGTATAAGTTATTGCTTTAGGCTTAAGTGGTTTTTAGCTCCGACTTTCAGCCAGGGAGTCAGTATTTGACTGCATATTGCCAATTTCTGATCTAATTGTAAGCTGTAATCGTTCCGAACAGCCATTAAGCCATACCGAAACAAATCTCAGGAGAACGGTTGAATTTAATCGATGAGGTTTAGCAGACTGGACGTTTTGGTGGCAATCATGTGCAAGTGTGGATTGCTTTGCCTACGGTCTCTGGTGTCTGGAGTGAATGATAGAGTAAAGAATCAGTAGTGCTTGTCATTACAACCGACACCGATGGGCAAATAAAATCGGTGTTTTCCGTGAGAGCAGCACTTTGAAAGTTGGTGAATTCGGCTGTGCCAGCAAGCAAAAGGAGGCACCCCCTCTCCCTTGTCCATGTCTTTGGCATTAGTGTGATGGCTATTGGTTTTTCGGAGCTGGACTAATTGAAGTGATTCAGTTGGTATGGACCAGGGAACTATCTCTCTGCCCAGAATGAGGCAAATTTGTGTCATGCTGCAGACTGTCTAGGGTTGAATACGCTGCAGCCATTAATGTGAGCTCAATGTTTGAATCCCTCAGCAGCTTTGGTATGCTTGTAGACAAAGATGGGAGCTAGACACAGCCCAAAAGCTTTTAAATGTAACACTCGCAGGCGTGAATGTTGAACTCAAACTCTAAGCAGTGCACAACATTTTAACGACCCACGTTGGTCTCTTCTTTGTTGACAGAGAGGGACTAGAGCTACCTTAACTAGTAGAACTGTTCATATTAGGGGTTGAAGTTCAACAGAGAGCATTAGAGTATTCATTTTGCCCAGTGTCAAAGATACGATTCACGCTAAATCAACTTATGATTAGGTCAGCGTCCTCCAGTGAGCAAGACTGTGTAGAATTTAGAGTTATGATAAGTTTGCTTTTAGATCAGACACAAACAGATTAATGTGGTCCAGATTATGTCATGAAAGAAAGCATTTTCCCTATCATTTATTCTACTCTTGCAAAGCTGGTTCGCTAATGATGGCAATCACTACAAAAATTTGAATTCAGGTGACAGCAGCTTGTAAGTAAGCTAGCTTTCCGTAGTCAGCAAATAAGTAAGCTAGCTTTCCGTAGTCAGCAAAATTGACTTATCTTGCATATTAAGATAAGCTTGTCTTTGAGCCAGGCAGCACCGAGTTAATTTGGTTGAGATTGTATCTGGGATAAGAAAAGTGCAGGATTTCCTACCACGTCTTTTTCTCTTGCAATGCACATCTTTTTGCTTTTCTTTTACTTTCGATAAGTGCTTTTGAATAAATGGCAAAGCAAACAGATCAAGTCGAATCGAATCACACCCATTTTGTCTAATCCACTTTTCGACTCCCATAGGAGTTCGGAAAAGATGCAGTCTGTAAGAACTTTAGCTGAGAGAGCAACCCTAGCACCAAATAACTGAGTAATACTATGCACTGACTAGTCAGCAATGTGCGAAGATATCAGAAATGTCCCAAATACTTGAGTGTATTTTCTCTTAGTGCATGTCTTGTGAGGTGTGCACGCTGCATCTCTAGGTGGCGCAAAGAAAATCGCTGCTCCTTCTTCCCTTTTTGTTGAATACTTTCTTTAGCATCATCTGACGCAGAAGTGGAGATGTCTTTAAATTGGCAGAAGATTATGACTGCAAAAACCACAGTGAAGCAGAGGTCTGGTCACACAAATGAGACGAAGAGGAATGGAGGACAGGACATTAGCACACCTTTCACTAGGATTATGCTAATACAATGGGTGGTGATGCAGTGACCGTGACTGCTCCCTTGTCCTTCTCCTGAACCCTCGCAACGACTTGAACACGTTCCGTTTTGAGCAGTCTTTACCTCTGATAGTGCCACTAGGGCAATGCTAATAACCATAAATGAGGACATATTCATTGGAAGTCTGCACAGAATTAATCCGTGGATGGATGTGAAGAAAGGTGATGTTGGCAAGAGAGCAGTGTGGGAATAATTACCTTCACGTGCTAATGCCAAAGGAGTAAAGACAAGCAGGTTTAAATCATTGGCATATTTGCAGTTTTTAGTTCATCAACCAAGCCCTCGACTTCTGCACTTTTAAACAGATTGTAATCGTCATCGCCTAATTGTTTCAGTCCTGATATTGCGACAGAATTGCCTGTTGCTAGAGCCACTTAAGCGATTGCAATAAGGCGTGTGGCACACTTCCAAGAAGTCACAACTTTGTCCGCACTGTCCACTGACAACCACTGTTGAGCATTTATGACCAATGCAGTTGATAATGAGGTGACAGTAGGGCATTGAGGTGGGGCATCAACCTTCCAAACTTTGATTTGTCTGCCTCATTCTTACTTGCTTACAAACTTACATTAAGCTGTGCTATCGTTGCATTCAAGGCAACATGGCCTTAGTGCTAGTTAACGTGGGCTCGGTGAGTTTGGTAGGCCTCAGCTCCGCCAAGTTCTTGTCGGACTAGCATTTTCGTCGATACTTAACATCTAGAGGTCAAACAACGCAGTCTAAAAAGTGTTGCAAAGTGGTCATGGAATGAAAAGCATCCCTCTAAGACAAGACAACTGTCAAAAGCATGTTTCGCTCTTATGATATATATATGCATTTTCATTCTCACCTTCTGGTCTGCAAATTTATGGATGCAGTCTATTTAATACTGCAATTTGCCAGATCGTCTGAGTGATTTGTGGGGCTTATGTACAGAGCTCAAACTTGCTAATAGCGTCCGCGTTTGTCTTCATGTGCTTCCCAAGGGATAACTGTTTGCTGATCCTACTGCAAGACTTCGTTTATTGAAACGACCATAGTTTCTCTCTCACGTCGTTTTGGCCGCTCACATCAACAACAGTCTACTAACATTAGTAAAGGTGATTCAACTTCGCCTGAGTCTCAAAATGGACTTCATCTAAATTCGCAACTATGAGGGTTTGCTTGCTACTTGTGTCTGACACCTGTCAACCATGATGCAGTAGCACAACAGTCAGAAAGAAAAGTGTTTATTTAAATAAGTTTTGGAAGAAGAACTTTGGAGACGTTAAGAGGCAGCTCATTAAATGGAAAGGTTGCTCCCTTTCTAGTGCAGCAAATTAGGCTCACAATTCCGGCCAAAAAGGCAGCACTAGGATAAATACATCCATTTAAAACTTGCTGGTAGAATCCGTATCACTCCGAAACGAAAGATGAGGCACTATCGTTCTTTTCTGCGCTGCGGTGGCGATAGCCTTTTAGATCGAATACAGCACGCAGAAGACGGAGGCGCAAGCGGTTGATGACGTCTCGTTCAGTGGGGTGCTCCTGTTCTGTGTGAAATAACACTACATCCAAGCGGTCAAATGTACATCCACAGATAATGCAGTGGTAATCTTTATTGAGCTCTTCTTCAGTAGAACACTTCTGCCGCTCTTCAAGCATGTGGGAATGAAAGAGGTCTAGGCTCTAAGGACTTCTGGACTTTCCCAGTACTTGCCGACTTGATGGTGGCAGTTCAACTCCATCTTTAATGTAAAAGGACGTATGAAGTGTGTTTCTTTTGGTTTCCGAAATGGCAAAGAGCACTTGCTGCAGTCGACCCTTAACTGGGTGTGCCACTGTGTGACATGCTGTTTCCGCGAGTGTGCAGAAACCCTCAATGCAAAGCACACAGAAGTAGAACTTGCAAATACCGTGCCGCAGGAGGTGTCGATGCATCCTATTCAAGCGGCTGTGCTCTTTACCACACGCAGTACATTTATATTTACTGCCAGCTTTTTCACCTTTTGCAGCAAAACAACGTAAGGGTTCAAATAAATTGCATAATAACAGTAAATTTTTCTTTAAGGACAACAAGAGAGCAGTAAGTGCGCAACGCGTTATTCTCTAAACATGAGATGGGCTTAATAGGTATTAGCTTCGCATGGCTTTATGACACAGATGCGTACAGAAGAGAGCCATGAGGTATGTTAGCTGTGTCTCTCGATCAGCCACATAGGGATTCTCGATGGCATCCCCATAAAGGACGTAGTTTAGCCGGGAATCATTATTCTTGAGCATCTTCTAGTGTAAATGCGCAAAGATATAGGTGAAAAAATCGCATGATTTGCTGAATGGGATGTAACGAATAACAAATCCTGCAGCCGCCTCTATCCTCACTAGGAACCTAATCTCATCATCCGAGTAGATAATAAGTACTTCGAGTAGCACTGCTGTGTCTTCCATTTCCTTGCTAGAACCTTCCAATGAGGCATCTAGGGCTGCGGTCTGATGTTTCGCTTTTTCCTCTAAACCTTCAAAATTTCAAAAGAATATTATGCTCAGCCATGAAGCATCTCTTGTTTGGCACGGCTATACTGTCAGGTGCCTTACACTCTCTTCCCTTCGCATCTTGTCCTTGGCTCATTTCCTTCGATTTTTAGCAAACAAACATCGTTGGTAACCTCCTAAGAGGTGATCTTGTAAGTCAGTCACACTCATGAGCGCAAATCCGTTCCATTTAAGATGGTGTGAGCTATTGAGTCACGAATTATCCGAATGTAGTCAAATCTCGCATAGTGAGACGGCCCTGACGAGATGACAGAGATTTCAGCATGGAGAGAGGTCCTGTTTCTGTCCAACTGGACAACACACCAGCACAATTAGGGGATAATGCTACAGGATCCCTGGTGATTTTTCCCTTATTCAAGGACACTGTCCATTTTCAATTGCCTAAGCGGCAGCAGGGGTTTGATGTACACTTGTAGAACGAGGAACAGAAGCTCTGTCTGTCTTCCGCTTCGCAGTCGTGAACCAGTGGTGCATGCCCAGTGTTGCTGCCTATCAAGAATGCTTCTTCGTTAGGATTGCGCAATTGGCAAGACTTTGAAATCCATTAGACGATTTCTCGACAATAACATTTTGCTGCAGCTGCTATTTGCACGCACATGCCCTTGTATTGTTGTTTCGTCTGATCACGGTCTTTGTTCCGGAAGCATTTATTAAAAATGCATCTTGTGACAAATGGACAAATCTCACATGTGGAAGAAAGAAACTTTCAAACTTCAAAATCCTGTTCGATTTTTGCCAAAATAATTTGCTTGATCCAATCCGTCTACTCGTTTTACAAAAATGATTGACGTGTATTTCTGCACGGCAGCTGTCCTAACACTAGATAGGGCACGGTTACGTAGGGCCTAAACCTGCATACCCATGATGTAAGGCACTAAGCGCTAGCCCATGCGTTGCATAGACCAAATAGCTTGTCCAAACAGATGTTTCATTCTCTTATTGGTCACTTTCAACCACTTGTGTAGTACAGAGGATGCAGCGATTCAACCACTACTTATTGGGCCATCAGAGTATGGATAGTGGACACATTGGAGGAATTTATAAGAACCGAAGTTTTCACCTGGCAGAAAGTATGTCACTTCTTATACCCCAACTTGACTGAACATAATCCCACTCTGGTGACTGAGGAGAGTATGGGAGACAACTGTCAATGCCAAACGGCAGTGGTGCGTTCTTCTACTCCTCCTCGCTTGCTTGCATGATTGGCAAACCTAAAATGAGAGTACAAAAGTTCGCACGTGGCAACAAATCGACCAGACCTGCTACATGCAGTAAAGACATAATGGTGTCTCGATGTGGAAATGAAGAGCACTACAGATCCTCAAGTTTGTTTTTGTAAGGCGATGAGGATTAAGGCTAAAAGCTTTCTCCCTGACTATCATTTACGCAAAGTCGACATCTAGATGCGATGAAACTGTGGTACAAATGTAAAAGGTTTCTAATTCCACCACTGAGGAATCAAATGATGTCCATCGTAAACAGTCTAGTGCCCATCTAGTAAGCAGGCATTATGCCAAGCTATGATTTGCATCCCAAGTTGACCAGCAATTTAACAATTTAGTAGAGATGGGTAAGAGGAAGAGTGGAAAGAGAGGTATGGGTGAAAGCTGTTCTGCTCTGAAATCCTAATCCCTGCCTAACAAGCTGAGGCTACCTATTCCTTGGGTAGTTGTTTGAAGCAATGAGTGAAAATGTCGAATCATCCGAAAGGCGCATCAAGTTTTATGCAGACGTCTTATTTCGGAAGGTGAAGAATGGAATTGTTTCACGAGCCATTGTAAGTAGAACACCCATTTGTAATACTCGAAATAAGGCATGCTCATTTAATAAGCATTAACCACTTGGCTGTCTGTCATCTCGTCTTGGTTCTCAACTCAAGTCAACACCTCACAAAATTCTACTAATAATCGCAAAAATCAG
>LWMJ02000291.1:0-56496 GCA_001693035.2 Taenia asiatica
CTGAAAACTGTTCAAACGTTATTGTTAGTTTAGTGACGATTTTGGTTGATTTCGTCCGCTTTACTTTGGTGATCTATGAGAGTTTGACAACCGAAGACCTCTTGAATGTCAGAAAGTGCCAAGTACAAATTGCTGTGAAACCCAATGAAGTGTTTTTTATCATTCTGCATACGATGCAAAATACGTTGTATGTACATCGACTGCAGGCATGGAAATATGTGATGAGAGGTGCTTTTCGGATTCTAGTCTTCGCAAAGTGTAAGTCCACATCATCTCCAACCCCGAACTGGTGACCTGCGTATCGTCCACACTGTTTTGCACCTATAAAAGGTAGAATACTTCGGTTTTTTAGCCTCCATGCCTCCTTTCGAGAGCGAAACCAGCTATTTGTCTAAACACAAGAATTTGTTCCAATATAACTTGATCCAAATGCCTTAATAATCCAGATCCATGGCATGTTGTGCTGCCGATATACTATTCAGCCTGTTGCAAATTAGATGGATCGAATTGTCCAGACAACATCGTTTTGAATGTCTGGGCACGGCTGGATATCAACGAGGAAGATGGAAGAAATGCCAAATGCTACACTGTGCTAAGGAGAAAAGACATGCAAGTGTTTATTATGAAAGCAGTATTTTTTGTCAAATACATGTGCAAAAACTCTGATTGACACCAAATTGTGGCTGGAGATTTTGAGACTTGCTGGATTCACATATGCCGTTATGCCTGTGGTGGAATGCTTAAATCCCATTGCCATATTAATTCAAATACTCACATCGACAGCGTCTGTTTAGGGTAGACCCTTTTTACAGTATGGATGTGCTTACTGATCATAGTAACTTGAGATCCATTTCAAAGCACGTCGGAGGGTGGGAAATGGGATCTATTCTCACAACTTGTGTTTATTTGCGGTAGGCTTGCCACTCGGGGACAGTCAAGGTAATCTTTATCGTTTTACAATAACTACTCAAACATACTATAAAATTGAGCTAATGAAATTGTAAGCTAGTTCTTTTATGCATCATGTGCGAACAGTTATGGCAGGAGGTAGTGACAGACAATCAAGTAATTGTATTAGTTGATTCTCTACGTCTTATTTTGATCTCTAGGACACAGCTGGGCCCGAAACATGCGTATTTATTAGTCTGATTATCAGAGGGGTCATCGTAAGAATGTTTTCCCTTATGCTGTCTGTTCACCAGTTGCTGACCTTAGCCGGCAATGAGAACGGGCTATTATTTTTCTGCTTCGATGAACAAATGCAGAAGTAGAAAGGTCAATTGGAGGCTAACACATAGAGGTAAGCACCAAAAGCAATCGTAATAGAGGTCGGCATTTTCAACCAAATTTTTCCACCCTTCCCTTTACCTTAAGTAGCACTGACAAGCGGCATTTGCATCTGCCCACTCGTAGATAAGTTCTGTTCTCGGTCGATCAGTTGGGACTAAAGGTGGTGCAGGTGTAGCAGCTTCTTCCCTTTCACTAAATTGAACAGACAGATCGTTACAGTTGCTACTATACCTGGCGAATCCCACTCGAGATCAGTTTCATTTGCGGATGTCTTTTGCCATCGTCCGATTTATGGACTGCAAAATGGAGATTCGGACAAAAGCAAAATCCTCTCGGCCTATCTTTCTGCATGCGTCTGCTGAATCAAACCTCTGTGATAAACACGGTAGTATAAAGCATGCAAGTTTTCTTTTGCCTTTAAGACCTTCATTTTTCGAGTCCTTAGTTTAGCGTCACACTAAGTATTGTTTTATAAACTTGACACCTAGCTGTCCTCTCAGGCTGGCAGTATTGTAATTATAGGTTNGATCTTTAACACTTCGTCATAATCCAAAAAAGACTTAAAACTACTAGGACCGGCAAGTACTTCAATGCTGTAAACAGGCGTTTAGACGAAACTTCCTTTGAGCTAGTTTTGGAAACGTATAATCGATAAGAGGAATTGGGTTCATTGCTGACTTGCCGATGGGCAAAGGTGGACGCTGATTCATTGCTGTATTTTGTCTGTCCATTTCTCTGCTTATGCTCCAACGATAGCACTGACCGCGGTCAAAGTACAGGTGCTTTACTTCCTCTGGGCATTCTTGAAGCACAGAAGTGTCTGCCTTCACAACGACAGCTCCTTATACCGCTTTGAGCTGTTGACGTTGCTGCCCACTCCTGAGGGTTAGAGGCCCATTGGCCATTCGGGGACAGTCGTCATGGGTGCTCAGAGGAACGCGGACTGTTGTGGAATGGGTGCTTTAAGGAAGAAGTCGGCAGGGTGATGCTTCCGAAGGAAATGTCAGTTCTTTCATTAAGCGACCACTCTTATTACGTACAAATATCCCCAAAGTTGTTGTGAAACGTAAACACATTCCTTTAATCTGTATCTCTGTGCAATGCAGTGCCCTGCTTTTATTGCCATCCAAAGGTTCTTGTTCGTAAGTCAGCAGTTTCCTACCATTCGTAGGCAGTTTTCCTCCTCTATGACGAAAATGTTTGAGAGAAAATGCAGATGCCTTTATAGAACCTATTTTAGGATTAATGCTCAACCAGGTAAATGCTATAAAAAGAAGACGCGATAAAGTTATGCCTTTAAAAGTTTATGGGATAATGAGCTAACTATAAACTTGGGTAGCCATTTGATGATAATTTTTTGTGTGTATTAGGGTTGGGGTAAAGCGAGACAATGCATACCTACTATAACAGTACAAAATACCTTGAATTTTTATTTGATTTCGAGACAAGAGAAGAACCAGGTGATCAAACACGAAAGAAGGGCAGTGGGTTGCCGCAGTCGATCAGCCTAAGTATAAAATTCAGATATCGCGGTACGAATGATAGGTTTGTGGGTGATAGCGTCTCTCGAATAACTACATGGACGTAATGGGAAGCGGGCGCTTCACCCATTGGTCACACCACACCGACCAATTAGACATGCCCCTCTACCTAATGTATAAAGATTGGGATTGAAGTCGAAGGTGTAGAATTTTGTTTGCCAAATTCTTCTGTGTGGTACACGGAGTTTTGACTGCCAAATTGACTGTGCGATTTACTCATACAGCAAGCGCGGCAAGTGAGCGGGCATGGATGCGTACGCAATTGCCGCTTTCACACGATAATTATCCGCTAGAATTTTAGTATTTCCGAAACTCACAAAACGTTCAGTGGTGCTTTTTATTTATTCGGTTCTTCACATTTCGTGGAGTAGTTTTGTAGGAGAGTCCAAATTTCCTAACGACTGTGACTCGACGCGCGGCAAAATGCCGGGGTGTTCCTTGAAATGAAGAAGTAATATTTGCTCTAAGTAACTTTTGCACACACATCAGAGGACTTTTGATCCCGTTATACCAGTAGTGATCATATCGTAGATGCAGAAATTGCTCGATGCAAAATCGTGCATGGTGATAAGATCCATTTAGTTGCACATCGGTTCATCTCCTCATGGAAGGAACTCTGAATGATAGCCATGTTTTTCATTTGAGCGAGAAGGTTCTCTACTTAAACTGTATCTTTGCAACTGAGAAATGAGAAGCAAAGAGATAATATAAGCATGCCGAAATTCTTTTAGCTTTATCACCTGAGCAGCTGCTTTTGTTTCAACTTTGACGCCTGCTATTTAGAAGATGACTCACCGGAAAGGAAGTCAAAATACCACATAAAAGCCCAAGTGAGACCACAGGGTGAAAATAGTATAAAATTATGCTCCACGATAGGGCGATTTCCACAATTGGTTAATTATTTGCTCGATGGTTCAATATTAGAATCGCACTGAAACTGGTCTATCTCCTTCGTGTGTGCCGAACTTCTCCAACTATTCCTCGAAGCCGGCATGTCATTATTTATTATACCACATAAAAGCCCAAGTGAGACCACAGGGTGAAAATAGTATAAAATTATGCTCCACGATAGGGCGATTTCCACAATTGGTTAATTATTTGCTCGATGGTTCAATATTAGAATCGCACTGAAACTGGTCTATCTCCTTCGTGTGTGCCGAACTTCTCCAACTATTCCTCGAAGCCGGCATGTCATTATTTATTAGACCTTCAGATTGGAGTCAACATTTTCTTACCAGCTAGAGCGCAGGAAAGGAAGTCATACTAAGGGCTACCCGATAAGTAGACTCTCACGTTTAATTGAATGAATAACCAAGTGTCCACATTTTCGGGCTCTGTAAGTTACTATAGACTAAAATTAGGAGCAGAGAATCACGTCCTACAATTGCTTAGCTGTCTGCCAATCTCTCCCAACGTAATTGGGTCGTACCTGCATTAATTAAGAATTGGTTTAAGGTTTCTCTGTCTCAATTTCGTGGCACCCTAAAATAATTATTATGGACTCTTAAGCGTTATCGCAGATCGGTCTCAATCAGTTCGACCGGACTCAAGCTTGTGAGTCCATAATTTTCGTGCCGGGAAACGGAACGCGTGGTGTGTGAGACATAATCCGATCTTTAACACTTCGTCATAATCCAAAAAAGACTTAAAACTACTAGGACCGGCAAGTACTTCAATGCTGTAAACAGGCGTTTAGACGAAACTTCCTTTGAGCTAGTTTTGGAAACGTATAATCGATAAGAGGAATTGGGTTCATTGCTGACTTGCCGATGGGCAAAGGTGGACGCTGATTCATTGCTGTATTTTGTCTGTCCATTTCTCTGCTTATGCTCCAACGATAGCACTGACCGCGGTCAAAGTACAGGTGCTTTACTTCCTCTGGGCATTCTTGAAGCACAGAAGTGTCTGCCTTCACAACGACAGCTCCTTATACCGCTTTGAGCTGTTGACGTTGCTGCCCACTCCTGAGGGTTAGAGGCCCATTGGCCATTCGGGGACAGTCGTCATGGGTGCTCAGAGGAACGCGGACTGTTGTGGAATGGGTGCTTTAAGGAAGAAGTCGGCAGGGTGGTGCTTCCGAAGGAAATGTCAGTTCTTTCATTAAGCGACCACTCTTATTACGTACAAATATCCCCAAAGTTGTTGTGAAACGTAAACACATTCCTTTAATCTGTATCTCTGTGCAATGCAGTGCCCTGCTTTTATTGCCATCCAAAGGTTCTTGTTCGTAAGTCAGCAGTTTCCTACCATTCGTAGGCAGTTTTCCTCCTCTATGACGAAAATGTTTAAGAGAAAATGCAGATGCCTTTATAGAACCTGTTTTAGGATTAATGTTCAACCAGGTAAATGCCATAAAAAGAAGACGCGATAAAGTTATGCCTTTAAAAGTTTATGGGATAATGAGCTAACTATAAACTTGGGTAGCCATTTGATGATAATTTTTTTGTGTGTATTAGGGTTGGGGTAAAGCGAGACAATGCATACCTACTATAACAGTACAAAATACCTTGAATTTTTATTTGATTTCGAGACAAGAGAAGAACCAGGTGATCAAACACGAAAGAAGGGCAGTGGGTTGCCGCAGTCGATCAGCCTAAGTATAAAATTCAGATATCGCGGTACGAATGATAGGTTTGTGGGTGATAGCGTCTCTCGAATAACTACATGGACGTAATGGGAAGCGGGCGCTTCACCCATTGGTCACACCACACCGACCAATTAGACATGCCCCTCTACCTAATGTATAAAGATTGGGATTGAAGTCGAAGGTGTAGAATTTTGTTTGCCAAATTCTTCTGTGTGGTACACGGAGTTTTGACTGCCAAATTGACTGTGCGATTTACTCATACAGCAAGCGCGGCAAGTGAGCGGGCATGGATGCGTACGCAATTGCCGCTTTCACACGATAATTATCCGCTAGAATTTTAGTATTTCCGAAACTCACAAAACGTTCAGTGGTGCTTTTTATTTATTCGGTTCTTCACATTTCGTGGAGTAGTTTTGTAGGAGAGTCCAAATTTCCTAACGACTGTGACTCGACGCGCGGCAAAATGCCGGGGTGTTCCTTGAAATGAAGAAGTAATATTTGCTCTAAGTAACTTTTGCACACACATCAGAGGACTTTTGATCCCGTTATACCAGTAGTGATCCCACCTTGTGAGACAGCCTCAACATTAAATCCCCCTCCTTTCAATGCATTGATGTTCTGATATTGTTAGTGCTCAAATGGACTGCGACTTTTGACTTGACTTGAGCAAGACATTCTGACGAAGACCATATTCATTCGATTTTGACAGACCGAAACCCTGTAGATTATATAAACTTGATTATTTTTCCGAAGTAAAGGGCACCCATTCATCGCTATAATGCTTTCGCATTATTCCTGCCCTTTGATGCTGCGTCACTGTGTCAATGAAAAGGACTTTATGAGCATGAATGGAACACATTCAGCCTCCAAATCGAGTTAAATCCCTTTCTATAGCTTGAAATGCTGCTCGTCAACTTGAATGCTTAGCCTCCAAAGTAGGTTCGATAACGAAACGCATTTTCTGTAATGTTAAGGAGTCATGGTATAGTGGAACAACGTCCCATTTTTGATGGCGAAGGGTTGGGAGGCACTTTTCTTGATTCAAGAACAATGATGAGTAAAGTATATCATGGGCGAGAGTTGGTGCTATGCATTATGAGGGATTGACAATTGTTTGAACTGAGCAACAGGGCATATTTTTAAGGTCAGTCTTTAGTGACGCTTTAGTAGGGAGATCTGACCCTTGGGATTTAGCCCCATTACTTCCAGATGTTGGAAAATCGCTTCCTAGACCTGAACACCGACGTCAGTTTCATTTGATATGTAAAGTAGTAGTGAATGCATCTCTAAAAGACTCTTTTGGACTGGTCAAGAGTGCTTGACAAGTCATCATGCCGTCCCATCTATCTAATATATGGAAGGGCATCTGGTCATCGGGTTGTACATCCATCTGCTTCCTTAATAGCAACTCTGTGGGCGAAGGTATTTTCTCCTCTATGGTAAAACGGGACCTTATTAAGTTGTCCTTGTAATTAGTCTTGAGGTAATTGAGAGGAAGCGAATGCTGCACCTCTCTGCAACGGTAAAATTTAGTTAGTCCCAAAATCATCCACAAGAATTCCTGAGGAAAGTAAATGAGTTTTATTTCTAGCATTTGGTGCATTGTCTTTGTCATTTGTAATGTAGCATTGTGCATTTAGATGCACCTCAATGAAACGTATAACTTTGTTTTCCTTTCATAAATTAACCACCTCACTAATTTACCTCAATCCTGCAACTTCTCAATGTGACTTCAGCTTTGACAGTGACTGTCAGCGTTGGACTTGCATGAGACGGACTATAGAGGCAGCTAATAATCAAGAACACCTTAGGTTCTGAGGGCCAAGAAATCACGAGTGAGGTCTGTCTACTCGATACATTATGACTTAAACAGAGTGCTTTAGGTAAAACCCTTTTTATGATCAGCCAAAGTTGAAGAACCACTGCGGTGTGAGGTGTCCATCTTAAACGACAACCCATCGCTCATGCCTCGCCCCGACCAAAAGGAAGGTGAGAGAGAAGCACTTCGCCTCATCATTCGTGGTCCCTATTGCCCTCAAGTCATAGTTTTAGGTCTAAACTTTCGTGCACTCTAATATAAGCACCCTGAAATTGCGAAGAGACATGCTAAATGCTGCAGACAGTAGAGTTGGCATATGAAGTTGATATTGAGCTACAGATATACCTAAAATTGCACTTGACTGCCTTCTTTTAGAACCTAGGTCAACAACACTGGCTGTTTTTCAGTCAAACTGAATGCAGTGGCTGACAACTTTCCTTCTTTTTGGGGTTATTCTACCAAATATTCGTCACAGGTGCACGATATGACATTCACGCCTGAAGAAAAAACAGTATCGTGGATCTCAATGTTCTTAATCTGACGGACGTTCGCGTTCCTACCTGCCTTGTAAATACATTATCATTTAGAACAGTACTTTTACTCGAAATCAGTGATTCTTGCCTTAAAATATGGGTCGCGCACTCCTCTGGTATACTTTTGTGGGTAGATCTCTGAAAGCTGGGTTTCCAACTCAAGCACTGAACCGGTGCGTTCTGAGTTACACACCCCTCATGCCCTCATAAAAATGTAAGTTGCAATAAATTCATTTAGATCATAGGCTAAGTTATGTGCGCTCTGCAATTGTTTGGGTAGACAAAGACTTTTCTTAGCATTACATCCTATCATGTCACCTTCTGTCGCTTATTTAAAGTGACACGATGGACGGAGAGTAGTTCACTTCAGGCTGGAACGGAGATGACGTTGCTTTATACAAAATGTCCCAGGAATTAGGACTTAACTGGAGGCATCGAACATTAAAGCCTTAATGTATCATAATAGAGTGAATGAAAGAGGTAACACACCGTCGATGAGTGAAGGACTATACGCAATTGCACGGCAAGACTGAAACAAATTGCGCAGAAAAGGACCCCAACTGGCACTCGAAGAGGAGTGACAACATGACACACGTAAATGCAACGCAGATTAAGTTTGCGCACCAAGTGTTAGTACTGTTGGGGCGGGAGAAATTGCGGGTGTATGGGGAGCGGGGTAAATTTCTACCCAGAAAAATTCATAGTTTTTGCCTGATCCAATGCAATTTGCATCGTAAAATTAGACAAACTGGCGCAGCTGTCGCGACTCCACACGCAGACTGAACAAGTAATCCATCAGTGTAGATCCATCAATCAGGCACGTTGACCGTCCTAAAACGAAACAAAAACCCATCTTTCCCGAATAGCCCCAATTAAATATGTACCCATCTCACAAGTTACTCTATCTTCCAAATAACTACCCAGCATTCCTAACTAAACTGGGTTTTACGCACTGCTTTAAAACATGAGGGCCTAATCACAAATGCAAAATGAGAGGAAACTTCCCACTATGACAGATGAGCCTGTGGAATAGTGGGCAGCGATAAAACAGACAGCAACACCTGCAGGGGATGTACGCAAATCGTCCCAATTCCACAAAGGAAGGAAGCTAATATACCAATCAAATAGGTTAGCATAAAGAACCTTCGGATTTGAAGGGTCAAATAAGTAAAGATCAGAAAAAATATATTTAAAAGTACTTAAATTAACTGTAACTTGCATTTTATGAGATTATGAGGGGTGTGCTGCAACGAAATGGATGTCTAACATAGTCGCGATGAATCAACTTCCTTCCCGCATCGAAGGGTCTTGATCGCTGGAATGCGTTTCCGCTATGAGTGAAGTACACTCAAGTAGGTAGATTTGGCTTCAAGCCCTGCATCGAGAGGTGATGCAATGGACTCAGACCCTTTTAAAATACATTTATTTCCTCTTTGCATGAGCACCTCTTGGCGAGAATAAAGAGGCCAACCGTACACTAATTATTTCACTCATATGAATCCGGACAGTGACTGGGGATTGACACGCTACACACTGTGCAGGCGGTGTTGGATAGGTGACGGTTTCGGTTGATGCTGTTCACTTAACTATGATCTGTAATGAATGTTTCGAGGTTTTTATTAACCTTGCCAGACTCCCCAGGTTCACCTGCACCTTTTGAAAGACGGCTTCATCTCTTATTGCAGGATCAATGATGTTGGCAATGATGATGTTGGTCTCACTTCATCCCATGGAGGATACTAGATACTGGATTTCTGCTGGTTCTGACGTTGTCAATGTTCCCACCAATGCTTCTCTTACGTTTACTTCAAAGATACACTACTTCTGAGGACCTTTTACAAACGATAATATGACGCTAGTGTTATTGCTTTGCAAAAGGCATTACTGGCAAGTTCGGGTTCCGCTGACATAAGTATAAAGTCAAAGCCAACCAAGCATGAGCAATCGTGCCACGTTCTGGAGGTTTTAATCAATTCTAACTTACTAAGTCTTTGCATTTTTAACAAAATTATTCTCCGGCGTTGTGCGTGAAGCTCTTGTATGAATTCCTGCATAGAAGTGGGCGTTTCTCTTTGATTGCATCATTGCAATTGTGAATGATAACTTCGCCTCCCAAGTTAGATAGATCTAGCTCCGTGAAATAGGTGAATGAACCCGTCACGCCATCCATGTCTGCATTCTGCAAATCGATGCATAATTCCTTGCAGCAATGTCTACTTCCACCTCTTGCTACGTGCCTTCCTCAGACATGGACACTCGCACAGTCAATAAGCTCCTTAGACCCATGGAATGAGCCCATCGTTGGCGGAATCAGAATAGGGGTTAGCAAAATCTCCACCAGTTTGGACTCAAACTGTATTGTTGCCTTTGTCGCATTTCACATCACCTCTTCATCCTTCCTTTTCTTTCTGTCGAAGTGTTTGATTGATCTCTTTTTTTTAAAAGAGAACCCTGATTTCAGGGACGGTGGAGGCTAAAACCCATTAACATTAACATTTCAACCACCCGTGATGTCATTAAAAGGGGAAGATCAGATATTCCTTTACATCATCCCATATCCATGACAGCTTCCAGCCATCTGTGAGCGTCATTTCATACCTATGGGTTCAGCTATTCATCTATTCTGCTTACTTGCCTCTGTAACTGCCTTAATTACCACTGAACCTGTGTCCTCTGGATGTGACAATCAGGAAATGATAGACGAGGATAAAGAAGAGAGAAACCTCTGCAACAATTTCCTCTTGAGTCATGTTTTTGGTATAAACTGTGATTTTTGCGTACCTCCCACCCTCTGTGTACATGTGCGTCGATTTAGTGCTTATGTCATGCTGGTGGTGAAAAAGAGAGTTGGGAACCTATGTGCTAATTGTTGACGTTGTCGATTTCGATTCTGGGGTTTGTGGTTGTAGTTTATGGGTTCTGGCGTTGTTTAAAAATTTTTGGAAACATTTAAGGAGTTATAAAGAAAGTTGCTACCACTAATCAAGATGGAAAATCAGGTTAGCAAACATCTGGCTATAGCGTCTCCGCTTTTACCGCCGCGCAATCAACACCCCGGATGATATATGCGCTGGGGGTAAAAACGAGTATAAAGACATGACTTGGCCTTACGCTTGTCAACTCCAACGCAGGATGGGGCTGTCAAGCTGGAACTAGGCTTGACTTTGTGGTGGTGGTTTCTATGGTAAAGAAACTCCGCCGATGGCATTTCGGGACTTGTCTGTGAGAACTGCAGCTGTCATAGTGAAGCATTCCGACGCCCAACATATGAGAAGAGGTTCAGCTAAGCTATGACGCGGAAGGGACCGTCGCGGAATAAGGGCATTAACGAAAACAGACCTGCTATCAGGTATTATGAAGTAAAATATGTAGATTGACGATTAATTGCAAACAGTAACCTAATTATCTACGCGGACCACTGCAGGGTAAAGACTATTAGGAAAGCCCTTCTATATCAGTAAAGCAATGCCAGTTTACTGCAGAAGTAATAAAAACAAATGCGTTGAACAAGTGTTGAGAATATCCCATCTTTAGTAGGTCAGAGTTAACTGGAAGGTTGGTCTCTCCTCTATGTTTTTTTATCATGCAACTACAGCAAGAATTGGCTGCAATTGAGGGTAATGCATTTTCGACCCCATTCAAAAGGAGCACGCACGACTGCATTGAAATGAAAATTAACAGCAGTCAACGAAATAGAATGTCATGACATCACTTAAACTTGCAATCAAAAAGCAAGGTACATGACTTGGCCTTACGCTTGTCAACTCCAACGCAGGATGGGGCTGTCAAGCTGGAACTAGGCTTGACTTTGTGGTGGTGGTTTCTATGGTAAAGAAACTCCGCCGATGGCATTTCGGGACTTGTCTGTGAGAACTGCAGCTGTCATAGTGAAGCATTCCGACGCCCAACATATGAGAAGAGGTTCAGCTAAGCTATGACGCGGAAGGGACCGTCGCGGAATAAGGGCATTAACGAAAACAGACCTGCTATCAGGTATTATGAAGTAAAATATGTAGATTGACGATTAATTGCAAACAGTAACCTAATTATCTACGCGGACCACTGCAGGGTAAAGACTATTAGGAAAGCCCTTCTATATCAGTAAAGCAATGCCAGTTTACTGCAGAAGTAATAAAAACAAATGCGTTGAACAAGTGTTGAGAATATCCCATCTTTAGTAGGTCAGAGTTAACTGGAAGGTTGGTCTCTCCTCTATGTTTTTTTATCATGCAACTACAGCAAGAATTGGCTGCAATTGAGGGTAATGCATTTTCGACCCCATTCAAAAGGAGCACGCACGACTGCATTGAAATGAAAATTAACAGCAGTCAACGAAATAGAATGTCATGACATCACTTAAACTTGCAATCAAAAAGCAAGGTCCGTCATGACAGTAGTTAGACTTAGTGGATTTATAAATAATCTGCCTAAAGTTGCTTTGAAGATAGGCAAAATGCCAATCGAAATGCGGTTGAATAGCGGTTGTACTTGTTTAACTTACAACACGTCGCATGGTTGATTTAAACCCAAGGAAACAATGCTGCATGCTCATTTCGCTGCACTGCAGACGCAATCGTGTGTTCAAGTCGTTTCCTCCGAGGCGTATTAAGACTGATTAGTGGATCCCAGTACGATGCCCTTGCGCCATTATTTCTGGTTGGCACGACCTATGGTATGGAAACATTGATCTGCGCTGATATGCACTGGAGCACAAGTGCATACTCAGTCTTGGTCTGACCTTGAACACGACATTTTTTTGCCCTAATGAAACGTGCTTGACGCGCGTGCTCATTTGCAAATAAAACTACTATTAAGAAGACTAGTCTGATTGGCTACTCAATGGTGAGTTGACCTTATCTATATTTAGACTTGTTTTAAACACTGGGGAAGGGATTCTTTCTTATGACGTGTTATCCTCGGAGTTAAAATGTGTGAAGTCGTTGAATTCCCCAAATACAACTATCCAAGCCAACGTTAAATGTGGAACTTATGCATCTCTGCCTGACCTCAGACTCAGCCCACGTTTCAGCTAACGTTTGTGGTACTCTCGTTCGGAGAACCTCGACTCGTTATCTTACATCTGGATTTGATATAATGCTTACTCTTGTCACGCAGAGGGGAAGTGACGATAAGACATCCGTGAGACAGATATTGCGTTTCAGTTCCCGTGTGAGAGCAAGGAAGAGAGCTTTGATTATCTAACAGTCAGCAATTAAATCTTAGCCATTGTGGCTAAAATTCATTAAAGTATCATTTTGTCGCCATCTGGATAAATAATTTGCTTGTTTAGTGACCCGATATTCAATTAAATCACAAAACCCATTTGACACTTAGCTCGTGTGCAGAGCAAAATCGAGAGCAGCTCTCACCTGTGGAGCTGACTCTTCTCAACTGTCGACTAGTCGACCAAATCTTTGCTTCAAAACAAAACGAGTGTCAATGCCGCAATGTGGGTTAATGCAAAAATTTCTAACTAGTTGCATTGCAGAGCACTACAGCTGGCAGTTTACTGCAATGGAATGATGAAAGTCGGATGCTGTGTCAAATCTGAGACTGGTGACCCTTGTCAACACTAGGTTAGTAAAACTGAAGAACGGAAGTCATTAGGCCTGCCACCAATCGATATGTTGTAACCATGTTTTGAAAGGGTGGTAAAAACAGCAAACAAATTCATTGGCCTGAAATTATCTCAAAGTTTAATTCTATTTGACCCAATATCCTTAGGGGCAAAATATGCATTTTGGATGATTTACTCATAAGCAGCAGTCGATTTCGTTCCTTCATTTTCGAGTCAGTATATTTGGCGAATTGTGATGCCATGTCCACTATTTTATGCCTTCAAAGCATGACCTTGAACACGACATTTTTTTGCCCTAATGAAACGTGCTTGACGCGCGTGCTCATTTGCAAATAAAACTACTATTAAGAAGACTAGTCTGATTGGCTACTCAATGGTGAGTTGACCTTATCTATATTTAGACTTGTTTTAAACACTGGGGAAGGGATTCTTTCTTATGACGTGTTATCCTCGGAGTTAAAATGTGTGAAGTCGTTGAATTCCCCAAATACAACTATCCAAGCCAACGTTAAATGTGGAACTTATGCATCTCTGCCTGACCTCAGACTCAGCCCACGTTTCAGCTAACGTTTGTGGTACTCTCGTTCGGAGAACCTCGACTCGTTATCTTACATCTGGATTTGATATAATGCTTACTCTTGTCACGCAGAGGGGAAGTGACGATAAGACATCCGTGAGACAGATATTGCGTTTCAGTTCCCGTGTGAGAGCAAGGAAGAGAGCTTTGATTATCTAACAGTCAGCAATTAAATCTTAGCCATTGTGGCTAAAATTCATTAAAGTATCATTTTGTCGCCATCTGGATAAATAATTTGCTTGTTTAGTGACCCGATATTCAATTAAATCACAAAACCCATTTGACACTTAGCTCGTGTGCAGAGCAAAATCGAGAGCAGCTCTCACCTGTGGAGCTGACTCTTCTCAACTGTCGACTAGTCGACCAAATCTTTGCTTCAAAACAAAACGAGTGTCAATGCCGCAATGTGGGTTAATGCAAAAATTTCTAACTAGTTGCATTGCAGAGCACTACAGCTGGCAGTTTACTGCAATGGAATGATGAAAGTCGGATGCTGTGTCAAATCTGAGACTGGTGACCCTTGTCAACACTAGGTTAGTAAAACTGAAGAACGGAAGTCATTAGGCCTGCCACCAATCGATATGTTGTAACCATGTTTTGAAAGGGTGGTAAAAACAGCAAACAAATTCATTGGCCTGAAATTATCTCAAAGTTTAATTCTATTTGACCCAATATCCTTAGGGGCAAAATATGCATTTTGGATGATTTACTCATAAGCAGCAGTCGATTTCGTTCCTTCATTTTCGAGTCAGTATATTTGGCGAATTGTGATGCCATGTCCACTATTTTATGCCTTCAAAGCGGGACTTTTAAAACCCTACACCATCTTGCACAAGTCAAATCATCAGTTAAGTTATGGACTCCAACTTAGTATACGAATGACTGTGGTAAAAGGAACTTTGGTAACTACTCATTAAGTCGAACACTTCAAAAGACCGGTGTGACATCATTATTTCGCCTAGTATTTTTCATGGATACTCAAGTAACCACTAGCTAGTATTGATCAAAGTAAGACTGAAAAGGCTGTATGAAGTGGGTTTTCTTTTATTTTGACAAATGAGCACAAAGTGGACACGCTAGCAACGATTGCTTTAAAATATGGCACAATCTCTTTGATGCGATCGACGCACATATTTGGTGTAAAAGTAACTCCAACACTTCATCCCAGGAGGTTGAGTTGATTGTATTGGGCTGCACATTGTGCTGACAATTCAGGAGGCGAGAGCATCATCATCAACAAAGATTGCTGCAAGAGCGGAAGGTTGACGCTTTCCTATGTGTCCGATGATTTGGCTAGAGCTTGCAAACAACTATGAACAGTGAGATTAGCAACAGTGCTTTACCGCCCTGTGTGTCTACATGTGCTTTCGCATAGTTGACCGATCAGTAAAGGTATGCTGACAGGCAGGAGAGACGATGGGCCTTTTGCCCGTGTGTCTCCGCTCGTGGGCCACAAGACGTGTGTCTCCGCTCGTGGGCCACAAGAATCCACTTGCTAGAGAACGCCTTAATACAAAAGTGACATTTCCACGAGCGTGAGTGACTGTGTTTATGCGTTTGCAGAGAGGCAGAGCTGTTGTATATTTTCTTACACTCTGGGCATTGCCAAATCCTTCGCTCCTGTTTGTTCGCCCCTCTATCATTCAACCCATCAGGAATTGATGAAAACTTAGCTCCACTGTCAGTTTCGCTGCTCTCATTCGCTTCAGTATCATTATTGCTTCCTGCGACTCTGCTGGTGGGAAACTTGAATGCATCAACAATAGGTTCGGTAAGACTTGTGCATGTGCTAGTGTCTAGCATGTTCAAGAGAGTTTGTGAATGCAAGTAGGAGCAGCAATAGGGGTATTCGAGGTCATCAGCCTACTCCCACCAGGTAGCCCTGGTGAAGAGTAGCGAGGAAGATAATGAAGCATTGTAGCACCGGAACAGATGGGTGGGTTAGAAGACTGTGGCAGCGTTTCCATTCGAACGGTGGAGGAAGTGGGCGATGAGGTTAGGTGGCAGGAAGGAGAAAGCGTGGTACAATTTGACACCGGAATTTGTCCCTTGAACCCATGTTCACTTTGTGATATTCATGACGCACTGATTGGATTTATTGGAGAAGCAGAACAATCCAAAGTTGTGGAAGGTGATGCTGATGAGCCAATCGAAGGCAAGTCGAAGGAGGTGGAGTGTATAGAATCGCACTCATGGCTAGCCTCATCCTCAGCATTAGAACCGGACGGCTGTGGAATCACTCGTGTAGTAGGTGACGATTTCAGTATTCCTTTTATGGAAAAGTCTGGAAAAAAAGGATTATAAATGGGGCAGAAAGATATCAGACTCATAATTGTGGGAAGATCTTGACAAACCTGTTCTTGACCATCACGATAGTAGCACAAATGCTGCTAAAGTGCATATGGGAATGCGACTTACCGAGTTTCATGGTTGATGAGTCCAAGACGATGAATCGTAAATCAATATCAGCGCCTTTATTCCGAATAGCCGAATCTCATTGATTTGAGCAGTTGTGATCCATTGGTCACTTAAACGCGATCCGGATCTGCTAAGCCCTAGAGGGGCTGAGCTTTGATGTGAATAAACTTTGAAGTGCCCTCATAGTTGAAAAGATTCCGACTTTAAGTCGTTTGATGCTTTTTGCTTAGGCATTCCAAATTTACTTGCAGAATCGAAAATTCTTTATTTTAAAGGTATCAAAAATATCATTCGTTTCACTTGCATAGCTTCATAATCCGTGCACGCATTCGCCGGGTCTAATGGTTACATGCAAATCGCTGAATCAAGTAATGTATTCCCTCATTTATTTTGGCGATGACGGATGTAGAGAAATATTTACATTTTATGGCGCATTTGGCCGACTAGAAACCTTTTTTTGTTACATTTGTCTTGCGCTTAATCAAAAGACTTTGAAGCGTCTGTAGCATTAAGGTCGTACAAAATCACAGCCACGGTGAAATTGTCTACTAGTATAATGCTCTAAGCACCTGACAAATACAACTGTTAGCTAAAAATCCGATGTATCGTTGGTGGCATTGTCGTCACTCCTAGCTTTAAACAGAATCCATTTATCCTATTAGTTGGTCGTTAGCAAACCCATTCGAGGTGAATGTCGTTATCGGCAAACACGAAAGTAAAATGGTCGGAGTTAGTGGCGGTGAAATAAGGGGGAGAAGAGAAAGTGAAGATAAAAAGGCAAGAGAGATTGGACTGACATTCGTAAGAGAAGCATATGGATTGTTTGGGATAGGTCTTGATCAGATTCATGCTACAGCGCCCACACCCTATGCCTCTTTTTACAGTTTCATAGCTACCGCCACACTCGTCACTTGAATTTGGGCATAACAGATAAAATATTAAGCATTTTAAGCAATTTCTGTTCAGGCGCATTCGTGTTGTTAGAGTTGCTCTCAACGTCCTTGCAAATGCATTCCTAGGGTTGAATATTAACACAACGTGTTCAATACTCTTCATTGATTATGCGTTAGTGATTGCTTACATAGAGCCACATATTTTATAGAGGCGCGTTTGTTAGCAGGAGCAACAAGTGGCTACTGCCACATTAACCGAAGTCGCCGTAAACAGCGCTATGATGATAAAATAGGTGCTTGTCTCCTGGGATAGAATTAGTTCATCCCCAGTGCCCTACGTGTCTTACGTCCAAAACCCAGGTTAGCGCTTTAATCAGTACTGAACTCTTCGCATGAAGCTAGTGAACTTTTCGCCATATGACGGTTATGCTCATTATTCAACAAAGGCTACTATGAACGTTGAAGGGAGGGAAGCACAGAAATCAAATCGCATAATGTATCTCATTTGAATTTAATAATTCCGACACAGCAGTGTTTGTCAGTGTAGCCAAGCTCTTGGAGGTACGTATGTTTCAAGTCTCCATCGACAGTAGCCTATCAATTCATGAGAGCGATTCGATTTCTAGTGAGTTTATTCATCCCATTCACATCACGTCACATTACACCATGCTACTCTTGACAACACGATTTACGTGGTGGTCTAGGTCCACGCCAACGCGAGCCTTCATATTAGTGCGCCGTTCAATCCTCTTGTGGTGGTCTAATATGAAAGTCCATCCCGGTGCCTTACGTACATGAATGGTCATGCTGCACCCTCAATGCCACACTAGGCTGTGCTGTAACTTGATTACTGTGCCTTTGATTCATGTCAATTAGACTTCAAGATCAAAGGGAAGTGCTGCAAGTAATAAATAAAAGATCGCTCTCATGGTTAGCTGCTGGGTTCCCGGTGGTATTAAGCGTGGTGTTAGTGAAATGTAAAGTATCACAGGTAGCAGTGTCAAGATATAATTGTTTGCGCAGTCAGTTCTATGCCTTCATATACACCAGACTTCACTTATCATCTCGTCATATGCGATGCACATGCTCTCAAGTCCACAACCGCAGTTGTCTTTTATCTTGATAACTGCCTCAGGAATGTGATGTAGCACCTGTTTGGGCTAGCAGCATTGTAGGAGCACATCTGCAATAATACCTCATGCAGCGCAGTGACTCCACATCACTTTAGTGGGACGTTCTAATTTTTCATGTCATTTTCTTTCCCTGTAGTAAATTCCAAGTATAAAGACATTGCAAATGTGGCCACTTAGCTAGTATCGGAGTCACCAGGGCAACAATGGTGATTTGAGCGCATTATTCTTCATTAATCTTCACTTTGGTTTAACCATGATATTAGTTAGAAGCAATAAGAGAAACACTAGAAAGCAATAGCAACAGATCCACTTCACTCCAATCGATTCATCGTTAAGTCCACCTTTTCATTCTCTGATAAATGGAATGAGCAAGCATCTAACCATTTAAAACCGGCTTGCCTACTTACCTGCTTGAAAATTGAACACTCATTATAGTTCTCGATTTTCTGATGTTGGTAATGTTCAGATCCTGGCAACACTGCAACGACATCATAAGCTTGAGTCGGTGAGATGTTCGCAATTGATATATCATAAGCTTGAGTCGGTGAGATGTTCGCAATTGATTTTGTTCTATTGAGTTTGAGTGTCTCAGTCGATTTGCCCAATTTTCGTGATCCCACATCTTTGTGGGATTCGCAACATAGGGACGCAAAGAATAATCAACATTTGGCATGTTTGCTTTGCACATAGTTTCAAGGAAAAACTCAAGGAACACATTATCCCTTTACATGTCACTGACTTTGCTGAATTCGTCGATTTGCTTGGCCGTGCACATAGGAGTCGGAACCAAAGTGGTTCGGAACTCGAGTAGAGCAACGAGTATGAGTGGGTGTTTTGTACGCATTGGCCTTTTCAATGGTCTGGAGTCAAGTAAATCGAAGGAGTGTGTGTGACGGTGGTGTCATAAGGGTGTCTTGGTGCGCATGTTCTATCATTGATTAGGTACATATGGGTGAGGGCAAGAGGAGTAGGATGAGCGGGAGACAGAGGCGCAAGCCATAATATTTTCTGCTCCTACTAATAGCGCCCTTCAAGTGCCAAGTCGATCGTAGTGCCAACCTGGAGTTCATTTGAGTCTTGTTTAAATTTTTAATGTCTAGCGAGGCTGGAGAAAATGCTGCTAATGCGAGGCTGGTATTGGATTACCTAGATAAACTGGGTGTCAGCGACTTGTATCAACCAAGATCGAGCATTTACAGTTCCAAATTGACTCGTCAGCTTCTTGTGGCTGGACGCCCCCCTGTAATTAGCCATTTTGGGAGTCATAATAGACGGCAGTTGCAATGTGCATCGTTGGGGATAGTGATGACGGCGTTCAGAAAGTGGCTAAATGACTCTCTTGCGTCTGTGACACTTGTAATATCAGCCTTTGGACGGGGGCTGTAGCAGCTTCTTTTCACATGCACACAACTCAGCGCGTAGTATGTTAGGCGTCTGTATGGCTGCGTGCTAAAGTGAACAGCCGCAAGAGACCATCACCACCACCGACTTCCATTTTGCTGTTTGCTTCCTTTCCATATCTTACTGCGTTTGCAAAGCCTCATTATTTGTCATTGCAAAGTGCTGGCCTTAAAGTAATTACGACAACCCTAACCTACCATACGACCATGCGTGGATGCATTCGCTAACAGTTGCAATGTGCATCGTTGGGGATAGTGATGACGGCGTTCAGAAAGTGGCTAAATGACTCTCTTGCGTCTGTGACACTTGTAATATCAGCCTTTGGACGGGGGCTGTAGCAGCTTCTTTTCACATGCACACAACTCAGCGCGTAGTATGTTAGGCGTCTGTATGGCTGCGTGCTAAAGTGAACAGCCGCAAGAGACCATCACCACCACCGACTTCCATTTTGCTGTTTGCTTCCTTTCCATATCTCACGGCGTTTGCAAAGCCTCATTAGTTGTCATTTCAAAGTGCTGACCTTAAAGTAATTACGACAACTCTAACCTACCATACGACCATGCGTGGATGCATTCGCTACCTCTCTTGCTTAACATTCTGACTAATAACGTGAGTGTCAGCTCAGCTTTAGCAAGTGCTCCAACCATGGATAATTGTGAGGTGACGAATCTATTAATCATGACATGGCGTCACTACGAACCGGCACGAGTTCTTTGCAAGAGGATGGGGCGTCTGCTGCACCCATGGTGTATTGCTTGAGTCAAGAAGACTAACAGTTAATTTGACTCTGTTGTGGAAGGGATAAATAGTGTAAATCGGCTCTTTTCTGTCCTCCTGACGAATTCTATCAAAAGAGAAGTCGGTTTGGACTTCTAATGGTCATGTCTGATGAAATCAAATTCAAGGTTGAACAGAAAGGCTTGGCAAGGCCTTTTTGTAAGGAAGTATGTGTATAGGTGGTCAGAATCGAAATGGCGGAAGTTTTACCGGCCATCTTCAGGCAAATGACCTTGGTCAAGGATCAAGCTTCATTCGGGCGGAGCGTGTGAGCAATTGTGTTCACTTATTTGTCAGCAGCTCTTAAAGTCACACTGACGATAACTCGGCTCGACTACTTAAATTGTTGCTTGACAGCACCTGGTGATGAGAAAGTCAGTGACCTCTTCAAACTGCAGAAGAACGCTCAAGTTTTGGAAGTGAAAAGGATGAGATTCACATTGCTTGGCACTTACACATGCGTGCCTGTGTGTACTGCTTCGAAATGAGCCTGAGGTTAACAATGGTGCCATGGTGGTTGGTGGTAAGATCAGAGACTAGACTTGGGGATACGCTAGCAAGTGGTCAACTTTCTGGTCGGTGTCGAAGCGTTTTTGTCCTCGATCCACGGTCGCGCTGGTGGTTTTGTGGCCTCCAGTGGGCAGAAATGGCCCCATAATCACATTTTGACAGGTGTTAATTGATAACACTTGTGTAGCCTTTTCACATAAACAATGAATATTTACTGTACCCAGCAATTTACTTGCCACCACCTACAATTTCTTAATAACGGAGGTGGTAACCAGATGCTGGATAACACTGACCTTACCACCGTCGGTAATTTTTCAAGACCCTAAATGGCAGCCTAGTTGTGCTTCTCTACAAAGCATTGCTGCAAATCAGCCAAGTTATTAGAGTTCTCTTACCTGTCCCAATCTTCTAAGCAATAGCCTTTCCATGGTCGAGGATTTATTATTGCAATAGTGGGTGCTGGATCATCAGGCGCTGCCTTTAGCGTTCACTTAAGATTTTGTGCACAAATGCCATGGTTCTTTTTTACAACTTAGCTCTACTTAATCCACTTAAGTAGCACTACCTCTGAAGGCGTGTTACAGTAGTAAAGGTATATTTACTGTACCCAGCAATTTACTTGCCACCACCTACAATTTCTTAATAACGGAGGTGGTAACCAGATGCTGGATAACACTGACCTTACCACCGTCGGTAATTTTTCAAGACCCTAAATGGCAGCCTAGTTGTGCTTCTCTACAAAGCATTGCTGCAAATCAGCCAAGTTATTAGAGTTCTCTTACCTGTCCCAATCTTCTAAGCAATAGCCTTTCCATGGTCGAGGATTTATTATTGCAATAGTGGGTGCTGGATCATCAGGCGCTGCCTTTAGCGTTCACTTAAGATTTTGTGCACAAATGCCATGGTTCTTTTTTACAACTTAGCTCTACTTAATCCACTTAAGTAGCACTACCTCTGAAGGCGTGTTACAGTAGTAAAGGTGATGAAGGTAAAGGTAAGCTGCTCTACAGCGGTGATCCCCAAGCCAAAACATTTGCTGACTACGCATCAAATTTAGCCAAACACATGACGCTTATGTAAATGGTGTTCCAAAATTTTAGAACGAAGTGACTATGATTGAAAGCAAGAAGTTAAAACTAAAATCCTTAATTATTTGTTAACGGAGTGTGCCGCATTAGGCAACGAATCAAACACCACTTTCCGCAGATAGACTTTACAGCCTTCCTGACACATGCACACACTTCCATTGATATTTTCTATTGCTTTTCTGCATAAATGCAGATAAAATGGACTTATGCAGCGCCTAATTTCCTTTTCCATAGCCTAAATTATTGAAAGCTTGTTTAGGTGCACCTTAGACTAAAAGAATCTCTGACCAAACAGCGAGGAATGACATGGTTTGTGCTGGTAGAGCTAGCTGACGTAATTTGCTAATTTCAGTGCCCCACACACTCTAAGCCGCAGTTGAGTGAATGCACATTATTCGGGACACACATGAACTAATCGGAGTTCATGAGCAGCATTGGACTCGCTATTCCACTACTGCAGGAGGCTCAAGCTGGCATTGTATTTAAGGACGCCAACATTTCCTTTATGACCAAATGCACTCCAAAAAAAGGAATGAGGTAATGAACCTCTAGCAAGCAAAGAATTCAAGGGATTTCACTGGTAACACACTCTAAGCCGCAGTTGAGTGAATGCACATTATTCGGGACACACATGAACTAATCGGAGTTCATGAGCAGCATTGGACTCGCTATTCCACTACTGCAGGAGGCTCAAGCTGGCATTGTATTTAAGGACGCCAACATTTCCTTTATGACCAAATGCACTCCAAAAAAAGGAATGAGGTAATGAACCTCTAGCAAGCAAAGAATTCAAGGGATTTCACTGGTGCTCTCTTCATTATTAGTAAGAACACTGTTGTTTACAATGATTTACTACTGGTGTACAATGCTATGACATGCTTGAAAAAAGATGACTTCCAAAGTTTCAATTCATTCCTAGCAAACAAATTTTAATGTTTCTTATACAAACACCTGTTTTTCAATGTAAAATGCAAGTTTTCGCTACTAATCATGCCAAATCAAGCATTCTAAATGAGAACACAAGCCACCTTAGACACATTTCCTCCTCAACAATAAAACATGCGACAGCATTCAAGAAGGTCTCAGGGGTGGGCAACTTGCCAGACACGAAAGTGTCCAATCACCTGACCAGCGTGATGCCTTACTGAACGCCTGAAGGCCACGTGTGTTTCATAGGTTCGCGTGACCACTTTTAAAAAGCATCAACAGTAAGTCGGAAGGAAAGGTGTCCGCGGGAAAAGAACATGAAGGACACTATACCTATCCTAAAATTCAGCTTTTGGCCTAGGCCAGTAGAGGTGATGAGAAGAAATGAGAAAAAGACGCGTCGGTTAGAACACCGTGAAGAATTCACTAATAAGACACGGAGAAGCGATGGTAACATGGGAAGCAATAGTCTAAAGAATTATGGAGACGTTGAGGTCTTCAATGCTACAAGCACAAAACTCTTCTCCGCTATTCTCAAAGACCTCCAGGAGGAGGAGAAGTGTAAGAAGCGTTTCACCAAAAAGCCCAAGTCATCAGGCCATAAGGCAAGGAAGAACTCACCCTCGAATCACAAAATATCTGCAACAAAAATCACCTATGTCATTACCTATGTGACCGAGATGGAGTTCATGCGCAGGAACTGCGTTCAAACGACCAGCTTGCGCACGAATGCCTCAACCACTGCTGCCCCTAACAACCTGCGCAACAGACCGTCATCACGCTCTCGGTCTAACCCACTTCCGCGCACGCGATCATATTTGCATCCACAAATGCAAAGCATCGCCAAAAATAGGTCGTCGTGCAGCTTCTCAAGTTCGTCCCCACAGTTGAGAGCAAAGAGTAAGAGGACGTTTGACTCCTCCTCTCCTACATGTGGGTACCCTCACCCGCAAAAGATGGCCTCGATACTGAAACCTGCACTATGACAGGCCCATAAATCTCCTGGTTTGCCACCGAAACCCGATCCCAGTAAGCGTGGTTCAAAGACGCCATCCGTTGAGACCCAGAAGATGTATCCGAATGTGCGACGTGCGATGTAAGACTAAACAAACAATGATCTACTACCGAAAGGAACCAAGCCGATGCGCACGAAAGAACCTTACATCGAAGAAGAAACTGATGTAAAACCAAGGAGGGAAAAAATTTGCAGCAACTTAAAATTTTTAATTGCAATGAGGATAAAATACTGATAGTAGCTGAATAAAGTAATTTAACAAGTGCGCACACACAAAGTTGCACCAAAAAACACGTGTTAATCTTCATGCATGCAGTCGTCAGCTAACAGGACAAAGCATGAAACAATGGCATATTTAGTCGGATGAAAGCTCCTTTGTACCTAGCGCACTTCGGGAAAATGCTCCTGATGATCACCTGTGGTTAATAAAATTGTTTTGGACATTGTGGAAGCAGCCCTTACTGCCTCTACGTAGAAAACATGTACGTATCCAGCTAAAGCCTGTCGACGTGTCCAGTTATCAATATTGAGTCAAAAACAAACCTCTCGTGCGTTGGAGCCTTTCAATACAGCCAACGTTTAATATCTCTATACAACTCCAGCCATGTTGCCTTCACGAAAGGAGAGTGACCTATGAATGATGCCGCAAAGAACCAGGTGGTCCTGAACTCATCCAATGCGATCTTCGGTGGAAATCGTTCGATCGGACGCCATTTCAAAGATGAAGTGATGCGAGGCAACATGAAACACTAGCCATTTAAGGTTACTGATTTGAATAGGGAGTCGATGATACAGGTAGGGCATTCCGAATGGCGCTGCTGAGGATGAAAGAGAAGATGAAGTAATGTTTGAGTGAAAAGGTGACAGATGTGGTATGCACAATGTCGGTATAGCTCAATGATACCCAGGGGCAGGCGACGACAGATGCGAGAAAATTGCAGGTTTAAATGTGTTGTTGATCGGCAATGGGACAAAACAGCTGCCATTGCATATGATTTGGACAAAATGTCTGACTCGCAGCGCAATGTACTTCTCTATGGTTTGGGTGGTGAGACCCTCAATGTCCATGAAGGATGAAATGTTGGAGTTGAAGTTGACTGATGGTGACACGCACCTGAGTGGCGAGGACTTTGATTTGCGAACAGAAAGTCATTTTGTTGAGATCTTTAGGTAAAGACACAAGGACAAGGATTTAATGACCAACAGGTAAGCCATCAGCCATCTGAGAAAGGCGTGTGAGGTAACAAAAGGATTTCGATTCTTCTGAGTGTACGAACGCGGACGCATAATCGTTGTTTGAGAATACTGGTTTCAGCACGACCCTCACACGGACCTGCTCTGAGCAGCTGTGCCCAGATGTCTTCAATAAGACGCTGGGTCTGGTAAAATAGACATTAAATGATGCAAGGTTGGACAACGATAATATTCACGCGATATTAAAGGCAGGCGGATTGACGCGCATTCTGAAGAAGCAAGAGTTCTCGCAGGACTTCTTTAATGGCAGACAGTTGAACAATTTTAAAACGACCAGACGAGGCTGTAGCATACAGTGCGATGTTGCTGGCCTCCAATCTGGCTGGCAACAGGTCAGAGAAGGCACAAGATTTGGTGTTACTGGAGGTGGCGCTACTCATTATGTGTGGGGACGACAGGTGGAGTGATGAAGACGCTGGGAGAGCGCAATGCGAAAAACCCCGACAAAGGAGACGAAGATCTTCTCTACGTGTTCGGACTTTCAGTCGAGTGCTTTGGTGCAGGTGCACAAGGGTAAGTGTGCGATGACGAGTGACAACAATTACTTAGGTAAAATCCCAGTTGTTAGCTGTACCCAGATTGAGGCCTCCTTCAACGCTGACTAAAGCGGTATCGCCAATATGTCGGCGGTGGACAAGTCGTTAGGGAAGCAAAATGGCATCAACAACACGAAAAGCCAAGGGTCTTCTATCAGAGAAAGGGAAGCAGCAAATGCTGAATGGCTCAGGTAAATAAAGCTAAAGGATAGGAAGTGGAGGTGTAGGACGGCAACGCAAACTATCCTAGAAACCTACGTCTGCGGTATACAATTGGATATGGATGAAGGTGAAACAAGGGAGAGCAGGTATCGAAGGAGCTCCTACAAAGTATGCACACGAGGTGTGAGACGACTGCCGCAGTTGAGCGAGCACACATTACTGGGGACACACATGAACTAGTCTGAGTTCATGGACAGCCTGAAAGTCACCATTTCACTATTTCAGGAAAATCGGGCTAGCATTGTATTTAGGGGCGCAAACAATTTTTAAAACAAAAGGCATTGAAAAATATAAACGAATGAGGTGGTGCACCTCCATCAAACAAAGAATGCACACACTTTCGCTGGTGTTCGCCTCATTACCGGTAAGCACATTGCCATTTTACAATGATTTTCTGCTAGTATACCATGCTATGACATGCTTGAAGGGGGATGAATTTGAATGTGTTACTTTATTCGTAGCAGACACGTTTAAATAGCTTTCGCACAAACATCTGTTTTTCCAAAGAAAATGCTTGTTTTCGCTACTGATCATGGCAAAACAGACATTCCAACTGCGGACATCAATCGCTTTAGACATCTTTTCATCTCACCCATATAAAAATGCGTGAGGCATTCAAAGTCTCATGAGTAGGCAGCTTGCCAGACACGAGAATGTCCAATCACCTGACCCAGTGTGATGCCTCATTGGACTGCCCAAATGTCACGTTCGGTTCATCGGTTCGCGCGACCACTTTTGAAAACCATCGACGACAGGTAAGAAAGAAATGCGACCCCGTGGAGAGGATAGCTAGAGCCTCCAGTCGTCCAAAGATTCCGCTCGCGGCCAAGGCCGGAAGATGTGAAGAGAACGGAAATAGAGGATGGGACTTTTGGAGCGCCGTAAGGAACGCCTAGATGGGTAAAAAAGGCGGTGATGGCATGGTTAGCAGTGAGCTACAGAATTATGGAGACACTGATGGTTCCTATGTTATATTTCCTACTATTCTCAAAGATCTGCAGTTGGAGAAGGAGGATAAGAAGTGTTTAAAAGAAAGTCAAAGCCATCAGGCCATACGAAAAAGAAGAAAGCACCACCAAATAACAACACACCCGACGAAAACCACCTAAGTTATTATTCGTATAACTGCGTTCAAAGGACCCACACGCGCGAAATCCGCAACTGCTGCTGCTCCTAACAACCTGCAAAGAGGCCGTCACAGCTCCTATCGCCAAACGCACCTCCGCGCTCACAACCAAACTTGCTCCCCCAAACACACAAAATCGCCAGAAACGAGTCATCGGCATCACTGCTGCAATCAGCCTCACTGTGTGCAGCGCACGGTTCGTTAATGATCTTTGACATTTCTCGATAAATTTAAACATGTTACTTCATTCGTGGTGGAGAGATTGTGGTGGATTTGCACGAGCATATGTATATCCAAAGTAAAATACTTGTTCTCGCTACTGGTCATGCCGAATCAGACATTCTAACTGTGTGCACAAGCAAACGTACGAGAGCATTTAAGGAAGTCTCAGGGGTGGCAGCTTGGCAGGCACGAGAATGTCCAATCACCTGACCCAGCATGATTCCGTATTGAACACCCCGCCTGTCACGTGTGGTTCATCAGTTCGCGTGACCGCACTTGAAAAATATCAACGCCAAATCAGAAAGAAATGCATCCGCCTAGAAGGAATAGCAGAGGGCCTCCAATTTGGTAGAGGTCGGAATGTGTGATGAGAATAGAAGAAAAGAGGGTAAGTCTTTTGGGGCACTGTGAAGAATGCCAAAACGAGACAGAAGGGCGGTGATGATATGGTCAGCAGTGATCTAAAGAACTGTGGAGACACTGACAACTTCTGTGTTTTATTATCCACTAGTCTCATAGATCCCAAATTGGAGAAGGGGGATAAGAACTTATTTAGAAGAAAATCCAAGCCATCCTCACACACGAAAAGAACAACATATCCGCGAACAAAACTAAAAATGTCACTAACTGTATGACCGCGCTAGAGTTTTTGAGTAGAAAGTGCATTCAAAAGACCCGCTTGCGCTCAAATCCCGCAACTGCTTCTGCTCCTAACAATCAGCACAAAAAGCTCTCATCGTTCATACGGCCAAATCCATCTTTGCACACACAAACAAACTTGCGACCACAAACACAAAATACAGCTTGAATTGAGTCATCGTGCAGCGTGCCAACTTTGCCCCACAGTCAAGGGCAAGGTGTAAGGGAATGTTGGACTTCTTCTCCCCTCCTACACGTGATCATCCTCACCCGCAAAAGAGGCCTCCTTTCCGGACTCTGCAGTGTCACAGGCCTACCTGGCACAATTAGCGCGTGGAAGGTGGCAGTAGTGTGAGGCCTTCACCCCGTTTTTACAGCCTCACATCAAGGCCACCAGTTTTACTTCTGTTTGCCGGGCTGCTACTCTTTATGTAATCATTGCCTTTTATGACTTGGCAGTGCATTTCTTAGTGTAATTCAGGAGACGCATCATCTTCCAGTTTAACCACTTCTTTCTACCATGGTGTAAATCAAAATGTCCTGCTAAATGAGGTTTCATCATCATTCTTTTCTCGTGAATGCACTTTGCCTGGCTCTGTTGCTGTTTTGAGTGTGGTCATGGGAGCCGATGAAGCAAACGTGACATTTAAGCTGTTCAATGCGACAGCATTACGAGTCGGGTGTTTGAACATTTTCGTGTCTGGCATGTCGCCTTCCCTCAGATCACCGCAAATGTTCTCAAATTATTTTAGAGCCATGCAGAAACTGGTACACAATGGACTGTGGCCATAGTTAAAATGGCTTTTTTAACTTGGCCGGTGATTTTCTACTCAAATGTGCAAGACTTTTCGGTGCCAAACAATGGTTCTGATCCCGTTGGCAAACTTACACATGATTACTAAGATGCATAGTAGATCAGCAGCGCAGTGTTCAATATTCACTGTTGTAGTTCCGAAAATGGTTGGCATTGGACACGGGTTAGTGTTTTCCACGTACAGCATGGCTGTCCTGTTTCAAACTAGCCGTTTTGTTCCATTGAAATAGATGAACATTGGATGGTTCTCGCGATTAATCGCCCATCGTCAGGCCACCTGTCATGGTTGGAAGAAGGGGGAGGAGGGCAAACCGCCCTTCTAGTGCCTTCAGTGTCTCTTCCTTTCGCCTTATGATGGTCGTCTTGATTGAGTTCACCTTCCCTCGGCAAGGGAAGGTCTGACCCTGTCAAAAATGCTAAACTTGTCATCTACTTCCTCGTTAGCTGACATTTAGAACGAGGCTCCAGTGTAGTGAGCGTGTCTGAGTGTGTGTTCCAGATGATTGTGGGTTAGGCTGGTTTTGGAGACAAGGTAGACTCATGGCTGTGCCGCGACTACTCTGTTTATGTACTAATTAGACTCTTTGGGTTGCCGCGCACATATGCATGCGACGCAGTAGCAGGACTTCAGCTCTCGCTCCCACACCGCTGATAGGTGACGCAAGCTTTATCGCGCATGCGCAATCATCCAGAGCTTAATAATATCGGTGCAGTGATGCCTTTTGCTGCGGAGGATGGCCATCAGAAATACTTGATTAGACCTAGCCTAAGCTGCAGCTGTACGCATGCCCAACTCAGGCGAGGTTTGTGCGCATTGTATCCGTGCCATGAAGTTGGTGGGGGGGAACTTCGGCACTCACTAGTAAGGTGCACAAAAGTATGCTTATAGCAAAGTGCTATGCTGGGAGAGCCAGCCACTTTAAACTATGCAAAAGACACGGGCAGAGCTAGACCGATCTGTCACCTGCTATTTGCCAGTCTTACAGACCTTCTCAATAAACTTATCCTAAGTGCTAGTTGATTTAACAATTCTTTTGTGTTTTCGTAGCAGAATCTTCTTTAACCTGATTAGAATTTTAGTATTGCATGTAGATTTCGTCCAAGTTAAGTTAAAGTGTATGAGCAAATCAAACTACAGCCCTAGGTCCAGAAGTGATGCGACTACAAAGAGTCGTGACATCATTCGCCTTTTGGCGTAGCGTTTACATCTATAAATGCGACACATTATAAAGCACTTGCCAGACACCTCTGCTTTGCGTAGAGGAAATGGTGTCCTCTTACATAGTGGAATTGTTTAGAACTTCAATGGACTTCTGTTTGCCCGCCTCATGACTGTTCGCAATTATAACAGATACTCTGTATTTTTCAGCCTCAGTGCCAGATCGATGCTGTGTCGTCACTGTTTTTTCGTTAAACTCTAGACTCAACCCAACCCTAGCATCTCATCGTCCATGCAGATCTTGCCATGCGGCGTCTACTGAACACAGTCTCAGTAGCACAGTTATTACATCCTCAAGTTGTGGGCGCTGGAGAAGAGCAATCAATGGTGGAGTAGGGATGCAAAGTAATTAATAGTCAGTGATCGCGGTCTCACGAAATCCGCACACAAAACTGACAGCCACAAAGGCAAGTACTTTTCAACGCCTCATTGTACGATCCTTATTTATTTGGCTTTCCTAATCCCAAGGTTCTTTAGTTTGACCCGTGCAAGTGTTATATGAACTTTCTTCCTTTCTAGAATTGGGACGATTTTGTGCATTTCTTGCAGATGCTGCTATCACCCCTATTCTTGCCTTTTATTCTGCAGATTTATCCGGCATTAGGGGAAGTTTTCCCACATCTCTTGCATTGGATTAGGCCCCCAAATCCCAAAGCCATGCATAAAATCTGTTTATTTAGGAATACTAGGTAGTAATCCGCACAATAGATTAACTTGTGGCCTATTTTGGAAAATGATATTTGTTTCCTTGTAGGGCAGTCACCTGGCCTGATTGAAGGATCTACCCTGATCGACTACATTTTCAGTCCGTATGTGGAGTCGCAGCAACTGGGTATGCCAATCTATTTTTACGATGCAAATTGCATTTGGTCAAACAAAAACTGTGAGTTTTCTAGGTAGAATTTCACCTTGCCTACTAATTACCTGGATTCTCTCCTGCATCAGCAGTGCTAACATTTGGTGTGCAAACTCACAACCTCTTTCTTTTACTTTAAACAGTACCATTGTATTTACTTGGGATGTGTTGTCTTTTCTGTTTCATTACCGCTTATTTTCCCTTTATGTGAGAATTTTATCAAGTCTGACGGTGCAAGAGCGTATTATGCTTCGCTTACCGACGGTTGGTTAGCTCTTTCATTTACTCCATTATGGTACATTGCGATTTCAATTTTCTATGCTGCCTGTCAGGTCCCAATTCTTGATTAACAACAACAACGCCGTCTCCATTTCAGCCTGCCATGGACTATCTTCCGCTCATCGCGTCAATTCATGGAAGCGGCGGTGGGTTACATGAAGAGATGTACTGATAAGAGAAGTGTATGTAATCTATAACCCGAATAACTTTATTAAAATAACATATCAATGAGATTATAAAAGGTGTGTATTTATTCGAAAATACAGCGCCGGTGGGTGAGTCGAAAACATAGCATTCAGAGACGTAATTCAAAGAATTCACATTGGAGGAATGCCTGAACCACATTTTAAGTAACTTCAATGGTACCGAGTAAGGCCATTATTTTAAATAAAAATGTGTTTATAAGAGAGATGGGGAATCGACGTCTATCAGGTCGAAAACAGTGAGGTCTATGATTTTGCCTTTCCTTCGAGGAGAAATTTCAAGCCTTACACCCCTGACAAAGACTGGATAAAATAACCGCAGAAAGAAGGAATGTTGCCAACCATTACCTCTAGCTTGGAGAGAAAACAACTATTATGTGTGGCCTGGGTTACCAAGGAAGGCAGTCAAACTCCACTTATGGTAAATCCATCGTCCAATGCCAACTTCTTATGCCATCTCTTCTGTCTATGGTATTAAATAAGCGTCTTTGCGATTTTGAAGGGCTTGCATTGAAGAGGACGAAGGATGATGCTTAAAACTATAGGAGATGGGGATATGTAGGGCCCACTAATGATGAGAAGTGCTTCTCTTTTACCTATCTTTTGGCCTAGGTGAAGCATGCAGAAAGGATTGTTATATAAGTTCGACACTATGACTGTTATTTTGCTTTACGGCCTCTGTTTAGGTCATGCTGCATCGAGAAGTCAGACATCGCTCGTACTTTCCTGGCTTTTGGCGACCAAATTGCTCTTGGTTAGCGTTTGACTCTGTAGTTTGCCACACACAAATCTAATGCTGGCAGCCGCTGCCAAAGCCAAAATCGCAAGGGGTAGTTTCAGGTTTGCGTTAAATTGGTGAGGTTGTAAATTTATTAAAAGAAAACAAAATTGGACTACTTATTAGGGCGCGCTTTGGTACACCCTGCAGATTATAAGTATCGAATGTGCCTGATCAAATGCTAGAAAGTAAACGCGTTTATTTGCCTCATGAGTACTCGAGGATGACTTCGAGAGCGACTAAATTTTCATCGTTGCCGACAAGTGCAGTTCTTACTTTCCCCTAATTGCTCTAAGAAAATTAGAAGTACGACTTCATAAGAGAAAATATGCTATCATAAATATGCGAAGCTTTGCACTATATCCTTGGTTAACTGAGTATATAATAAGTGCAATAAACCGAAAGGTGATTATGCGCTTAACACCTATGCGTTTTTACGACCTGTTGTGGTCAGTTGATCACTAAAAACGCATTGAAGGTGTTAAGCAGTCTATAGGTGTAGATCTTTCATTCAGGTGAGTTGAATGCCCTAAAATGGATAAAACGCCTCTACGTCCCCAATAGACCTAATCAAATGGGTACCCATTTCACAAGTTAATCTGTCATCCGACTCACTACCTAGCATTCTTAACTACACACAGTTATGCGCATTACTTAAAAATTTGAAGGTCGTAATCCAAATCAGGAAACGTGAGGAAGCTTCTCATTGTGCCGGACGTATCTGTGCAACAGAAGACAAGAATAGGTGTGATGACACCACATGCAAGGAATGCACGCAAATCGTCCCAATTCTACAAAGGAAGGAAGTTCATACAACTTCTGCGTAGGCCAACCTAAAGAGTCGTCGAGTTAGGAAGTCCAAATTAGTAAGGATCATGAAACGGAAGTTAGGAAGTCCAAATTAGTAAGGATCATGAAACGGTGCATTTAAAAGTACTTGCCCATGTGTGCCAATATAAAATGGGTCTGAAGTTGGCTATGGTGTCTGAGGTGTCGGAAGCAGACTAGACTAACCACTGCTATGGTGTGCTGTGACGGAATTAGGGGGTAGAATTGATGACATGGTCACGACGAAGAGCCTTGCTCACTGACATGCGTTCATGCTATAAATGATGTACACTCAGTTTGACAGATTTGGCTTCAAAACGCCGCATTGAACGAAGATACAATGACATTAGACTGTTTTATATGTATACGTATGTATGCATGTTGCAGACGGCATGAAAAGTTGTGATGGGAGGTGATTTCCTAATTCTAGTGTTCGCAAAGTGAATGTCAACATCGTTCTTTACTTAAAATTGTGGCCCGTGCATCGTCCACAATGTTCTATACCTACAAAAAGCAGGGCACTTTAGTGTTGGATGACCATGCCTCTTTGAAATTTAATGCGCTCCAGAGCATAGTGAAAGTAAAAAGGGGACTCAAGTCCCGCGTTCAAATGGAAATGCACGATGGAGCCCTCCGTTTCCTTTATAACATCCATGACTTTCCATTAGCTATAAAATTGTCAACTTTCGTATATCACCATCTTTTAAAGTAAACTGGTTCTTTCTAGTCAGTTTTCTTTCTTAAGAGAAGCAGCAATTGTTTTTTTTGTAGGAGGATATTAAGATTTGAAAATTGCAGCGGACGTTCAATGATCGTGAAAAATTATTTATTTTAATTAACTGGTTTACTCGCACAAATGCCTTGCAACAAAACAATACTTATGAGCTTTTTTTACATAGCAATTTGTGGAACTATTTTGTTACTTTCCTACAACTAATCTGCAGTGCTTAACCCAACCTTGCTATACCCTATAAAATGTTCTGCAACTTAGTATAAACACTCAAATGTGCTTATGTACATTTTTTGCCATGAAATAAGGTGGTCGCCTTGTATGGAGGTCATATGGAATGCATCGAAGCATAATTCTTTATCAGTTTTTGTTAGTATGTAATATGCCACATAAAATTGTAGCGAACTTTACCCGAAGAGACACAGAGAGATGCCAAATAGTGCAGTTTTAATCTACTTTAGTTTTTTCGATGATGCAAGATACACCAATTCCTTATTGTGAGCATGCCAACTTGTGGAGGATAAGACGAAAAAGCTTGAACACTGGAGAGGGAAGACTTCACTAGATACTTTGTTGACTGATGCTAATGCGTAAATAAATATTGGATCAGATTTGTTGATAAAAAATATAGCTCACTATAAGATGAATGAATACCTTGAAGCCATTCGCAGTAATTTGAAAGTGCTTCGAACAATGACAACTTTGGCGCACAGGGATCGCATGTCCCTTGTAACTCAGATTTTCCTATTGCCTTGGTAAACAAAATACCTATCTATCTGGAGGTCCCATATCATCAGGCCCCCTTTCGATTATAGACTCGAAGTTACTGCGGTAAGTGCTTCAAACTTATGGTTTTGTCTGCGAAAAGCATTCTGATTTGCCTTACCACTTTCACTATGTCATACGCTTAAAGTTTGAAAAATGGGAAAGTGAAGACACCATCAATCATAACAGATTGGTCCTGTGGAACTCACCATTATTTGGGAGAATCGAAAACTAAGAGAATCTTGCGATTAAGTACAGAAATGTGCACAGCTTACATGATCAACAGGCCAGAAATTCAAAATTGACGAAATTTGACAAACGGTACTTATATTAGCTCAGCGAATGGCCTCCTCCATTGTGTGGAGTAGTGTATTTATGCGCCCACGACTGACTGAAAGTTGTGTTCTCTAGTGAATAAGAATGCTATTGACTGCAAAGAAGTTCCAAATTTAAGTCATTTGCAAGCCAAAAGTGCCTACATGGCTAAAATTTGACAGGATGAGTGGAGCAATGGGACTCAAATATGATTACTCTAACCGAGCAACCAAATTGCATGTCGCATTTTCCTCCTGCGCATTGGTTACAAGATTTGTTCTATGTTAGTATGCTGCCCAGTACCTTCGCCTTTTGCCTCGTTATTTTTACTGGCGAAGACATGGTAAAGCGGGAATACAAGTGCTTTTTGTCACTGCATCACATAAACATCTGATAGGCACTAGTTTACAAGAATCACCAGAGGTATGAGTAGCCAAAGAAGAATAATATGAATTAATCGCTTAAAACTAATTGCGACTATTAACAGAGAGACAAATTTCAATGCAGGAAAATGCGTTTAGAGGCACCATTGATAAGGTTTTTAATTTGTTGAATCGCTAATGCATTTGACTACAAGCAACTCACTTATACATGATTCTCACAACCAGAAATTGTGAATATTTTTACTTCATTCCAATCGTGAATTTGAAGTGCATCAAGGATAAAGTGTGCATTTTACATGATTTTAGTTTTCTTTTATTCTATTCCAATTTCCTCCTTGTTTTAACGATTCGACGTAAGCAGCCAGGTCCAAATATTCATGCCATTCGTCAGCCGCTCTACAGTCATTGAGCCTTGGTAATGTTCCACAATGTTACCTTTCGTTTTGTTAGCTTTGCAGACAAGCTCACCACGGCCATTCACATGTAACTTTCCTATGCAGTTCGAACTGATTCCTGCACATTCCGAAAGTAAAGGAACTGATAGAGGAGTCGATAGATATATATTTGAGCACATAGACGGAGAGGTAGGTAGGTAGGTCAGCAGATGGAAATAAACATCAAGACATGTAAGTATTTTGACTGGCGACTCTGGCCTCGGTGCCCCAATAAATAATGATGAAAGCGGATGAATTCGCATGAACTCTGACAGATGGTTAAGCAGAAAGATAGTGGAGAAGCACTACTACACTAAAAATTTCACTCGCCAGAATCTGGACAGTAAAATGTCGCTCCCGATTGAGGTGATTAGGGGTCGACGTACTGAAATCTTTGCAAAAGTTTTGTTAGATAAGTGCCGATTTAAGACTTCTAATTCCGCTCTCAAACTTGTCAAATTAGGCGAAATTAGGCGACTAGTAAGCGCTTTCTTCTCGGCTGATTGGTTGATTTTGTGCTAGAACCCATTGTAGCAACATGCTAGAAAGAAGGTCACTTTAAACTTCCCACAATGAAATGTGATCTGCCGTTGTTAGAGCGTTGCTGTTCACAGCAATTTTTCTTAGGTTTAATTATAGGACTTATGTCAAGCCGATTGTTGTTTTTTTTGCGTAAACATGTTGATGGCAAATTGTTAAACAGCGAAGCTTAACAGAATGGCTTGTTTTTGAGGTTACAGTCACAAATACAGGCAGCACAACGTAAGTTGAACGCCACCATTGCAAAGGTTATGCAGCCTTAAGTTGATGTCGGTTTACCTAAGCGCCTGGTGGTTTCGGCCACTTTGGCGCAGTTTTGAGGGGCCTCTCCTCACAGTGATCACACCACTCCAATCTGTCGCCAAAGTGTTTTCAAGGTTAAGAGATGTCATTGATTAAATGGGCCCTCTAGTGCCAACATAATAGGAAACTGAGCTATTCTGGTTGGTGTAGACTGCTTTACGAAAGGAGCCCAGACTTAACTAGAGAAGACACAAGACGCTGAATTGAGAGCTTTTGTCTCACTAAGTCAGTTGATTTGTTAGCATGGGTTACCCAAAACTAGGCGTAGTGATTGAGGTCCTAGTTTCGAAAGCCGAGTCCTAGGACTAAGCGACTTTCCAAATCGCAAGTGCGTGCGCGGCACTTGGATGTCCGCAAGGGATTGGATAGTTGGAGAGAAGGCGCGCTCTCTGATTGGACTGTTGAATAAATTCACTAAGAAACCAATTCGGAGAGACTGAAAGTCCAGCCTAGTTTGAGCTTTTACGTCTGTAGACCCGCAAATAGACGTTAATCTGCGTTTCGCCATTCGCGATACGCGAATATTTTTGAATACGTGTCTTCCAAGCACAGAGATAGCAGGCAAAAATGACCCAGACTGTGTTTAAAGATTAATTGTAAGCATAAGTAAACGTTCACAGTCGCAAGTGAATGCTCATGCCTATTGTCAGGAACTACTATTGCGAACCCAGTACGAATATACAAGCGATCATTTCACAAAAACTATGCCATAGGTTTCTTTGCCTGTGGGGCAATGATTTCTTTACATTAGTCAAAGCTGCCTCACCTACAAAACATTTCATCCACAAGGCACAATATAGGACCGTTCATCACAACATGATGCGGTTCTACAAATGTATACAACTGGTAAGATATGAGGATAAAGTAGCGCACTAAAGCAAAGTAGGAAACCACAGCTGATGGCATACATGGAGACTGCATGCAAGAGGAGTAAAAAGTGGTATAAAAATGACGACAGCTAAAAGGCAAAATTTTGGTTCACTTTTCAGACCAAAGGTGTTCGATGAACCCTACTCTTTTAGTGGAAGAATCACCAAATTTCCACGATTTAAGTTAGGACTGGGACCCAAACACTCTTCGACTCGATTTCACTATCATTAACATTGGTTGATACACACATCTTCATCTAATCAATCTGTTCGTTCAAAGGCTTTGAAGGCCTGGAAACGTTAAACGAGAAACGGGCTGAGTGATGGCAAAGAAGGCGATATATGCTTTATTTTTGCCCCAAAATGGTCCCCTTTAATAGGCAAGGTGGTACTGCTTTTACATTCAATAAACAAGCTTTCCAATCTACACAAGATCATTGATCGCGTTGCAAGATGTAGGCAATAGCGAATCATAAAATAGCCAAATGTACCACGCCTCGAGAATGGTGGCTGGAAAGCAGAAGAAACCCAACAGTGTCCAATACTACTTAATCTTTTACAAGAAGCTTATAAATACTCGCTGAAAGGCAGTTTTGTTTCGCCTCTACAGTGCTTGCCATTGTCATCTTCATCGATCGACTGCATCATTCCCTTGGTGATCAAAATCACAAGTAGACCTCATACTTCACAATTGCGCCCCCCTAGGACCACACACTGTTAGGCTGACAGATTCCGTGTAGTGTTTGCTTGTGCGTTGAGCACGCAGACACCTCCATGGCATGGCTTTAGACGCAATGCTAGCAGGCGTCTAGCTAGAGCATTCATCCACACTTTCTGCCTTCTTGCTTGAATTTCCAGTATTAAGAGAGAGCTAAAATGGGAATCTTCGAATGCCAGCCATAGAGTGCATTAAGCGTCAAAACAACCGCCCGAATTCGCCTATTGCTCAATTCCAAGTTCTCCACCACTCGCATGACATGGCAAGGAGTAAAAGCAAACCCAAACACTCTTCGACTCGATTTCACTATCATTAACATTGGTTGATACACACATCTTCATCTAATCAATCTGTTCGTTCAAAGGCTTTGAAGGCCTGGAAACGTTAAACGAGAAACGGGCTGAGTGATGGCAAAGAAGGCGATATATGCTTTATTTTTGCCCCAAAATGGTCCCCTTTAATAGGCAAGGTGGTACTGCTTTTACATTCAATAAACAAGCTTTCCAATCTACACAAGATCATTGATCGCGTTGCAAGATGTAGGCAATAGCGAATCATAAAATAGCCAAATGTACCACGCCTCGAGAATGGTGGCTGGAAAGCAGAAGAAACCCAACAGTGTCCAATGCTACTTAATCTTTTACAAGAAGCTTATAAATACTCGCTGAAAGGCAGTTTTGTTTCGCCTCTACAGTGCTTGCCATTGTCATCTTCATCGATCGACTGCATCATTCCCTTGGTGATCAAAATCACAAGTAGACCTCATACTTCACAATTGCGCCCCCCTAGGACCACACACTGTTAGGCTGACAGATTCCGTGTAGTGTTTGCTTGTGCGTTGAGCACGCAGACACCTCCATGGCATGGCTTTAGACGCAATGCTAGCAGGCGTCTAGCTAGAGCATTCATCCACACTTTCTGCCTTCTTGCTTGAATTTCCAGTATTAAGAGAGAGCTAAAATGGGAATCTTCGAATGCCAGCCATAGAGTGCATTAAGCGTCAAAACAACCGCCCGAATTCGCCTATTGCTCAATTCCAAGTTCTCCACCACTCGCATGACATGGCAAGGAGTAAAAGCAATCCTATAGCCACGCCAGTTCTCGAACTAGCGGTTGCATGACTTCCCTAAAATATTCGCAAGCAAATCATCCGATCAGAGAAGTTGGAATCCAATGTACAAAATCTTATTATCAGCGTTGGTGCATAAGGATTTTACTCATGTACACTGTCTCTTAGGTGGCAAGTAGTTGTCATCTTGACTACCCCTTATCCTTTTGGAAATCACGTCATGACAGCCCCATCTCAACAGATCAGACCAGTTGGTTAATTTCCCACTATGGAGCTTGATGCACCACAGTCGCCAGCTCATTGGCGCAGTAGTCAGTGGAGAGGTATTGGAGTCGCCAAGGCTTTGAAGGAAACTCACGAGACAATCCATCTCACTTGACTTATTTCTCCTTCCATCGATGATGACCGCAATAATTAAAATTTGGTGTGGTAATAGAGCCTCTAGGGTGGCAATTAAACCATCCTTGAGGAATCGCGAAAGATTCACTAGGTAGACTATGCAGTCACAGCAGTCCAGTTTATCTCTTTCTTTCAATTATGCGGTGCTCATGAAACCCTGACTAGACATTGACCATTNCCAGTTTACTCATCAAAACTGTCAAGTGCTCTTCAATCGAATGTGTGAAACCCAGATTTGGACATGTTTAATACACTTATGCGTGCCTGGAGCGCTCTTAAGTCAATCATACATCCAAAGGAGATTCATAAACAAAAGTGGCAAAACGTTGCTGTCAATACACAAACCGTCTAGCCACACGCTTGGTTGGTGCGTAGTCGTCGCCCCAATCACTCTCAATTCTCTCGGACGCCTCGTCATAACATTTCCAATTTGACAGGTTGGACAATTTGTTACCAGACATTTGTTTGTGGCTTGTTAGACTTCAACAATCATTGTCTGATGGAATGTAAGCGATTACAATGTAGATGCTGCCTCATGCTTGAGGAGACTCGAAGGTTTTACCAAATGCATTATGCAGTCGTACCAGTCATGTTCAGCTCGTGTTCTATTATACACAATCCTTCGAATGTTTCTAGCGTAATCAACAGCCCTGACACATCCATGTAAAACAACGTAAAAACGAAGTTTTTTAACCATGCTTGTTTTGACCACGATGTCACACTCTCATTAAACCTGGCAACGGACTCAATTATGTAATTCGACTGTTAACCTATGCTCAAGACTGAGTTGGAAGGGTTAGTTCAACTTTGCTTCCTCTGATATTGAATGACTTGGAAAGTATTTCGAGAATAATTAAGTGTAAGTTGCTCATAATACTCACCTGAACGTGTGCTTTCGTTGTCAAGACGTGGAAACTACCATGAGGTTTGTGACAATTTGACGCATAATTTTGACACATACTAGACACGATCCGCGGAATAAAGGCTTTTGGAATTTTCAGACCACTAGGACCTGGTAAATAAGGAATTCTCTCGAAGGCCCCAAATAGTCCGCCAAAATCAGCTAGGTCTTACAGGTGTGATTACGTCAATCGTGTCCTTGATGGATTCTGCGCTATTAGTTACGAATGGAAGGTTCGCTTAAAGTGTCGCACAAGTGGCTCGTGATCTCTACAGCAAGATGGAAGAACAGCAGGAAGTGAAGTTATGTTCGAATTCGTAATGTTACAACTGTTTTCGCAAAGACGGATATGCCGAAAAACTTGTAATTACTCCTCGTATATCTGCTCCACGTCTCAGTACAAGATGTGAAACTTAATATTCTTTTCAATTCCACATAGCAGTTCAGTTAATTATTTCGATAGATTTCGCTACGCAACTACTATAGCCTTTTGTGGAAAAATGAGCAAAGAACAGATGGTTCACCTGCACTTCATATGAACTTCAGGGGATGACATTGTTAAGAGCCGCTCACGGCAGCGATGAGGATGCTGCTCTCCGGTCGCTTTAATCAGGCATATGCCGCATCATTCGGCTAATTCACTTCTATGTTGTGACTGCTTAAACGAGTGGCCGCCTAGATCATTGAAACCCGCATGTTGACGCCCTTCTTTCTGATTTGCCGTAATAATAATTTCATATATTTAATGAAAACCCATTTGAATGTGCACTAAAATTGATTGTTAGAAGGCTATGCAAGTCTGAAATCAGGAGTAGTTTAACTACGTAAATGAGTTATCTTTATTCATGACAAGAACGAATTAATAACGGATTGGATGACAGAGGCAAAGTTGAAAATACGCGGAAAACATTGATAAAGTTGTTGATGAAGTACAAGCTGCGATGTCGGCATCAGTGGATGGTTTTAGTGGGCAAATAAGGGCCACATCTTGCAATGAGCTGGAATGATGATGACGATGTTTCCAAGCAAATAACGTCGATGAGATGCCAAGATAAAAAGTCACCTCGCCTTAATGCCTTTGGCTGAATGCTACAAATTTTAGAATAGCATATGGACTCTGTCTAGTTGAATCTTTCATCCAGCAATTTAAAGGGTAAAATTTCCACTTCCCCACGTTTTTGGTACTAAGAAGCCGAACACCCTTGGGCGAATAGTGCAAAGGGTTCGCTCTGATGCTTGCGAGCAAATCGGTGAAACGATTTTACTATGCACGTTAAAAGCTGCTCAAGTTATGCGCTTTGCACTTCGAAATCGGCTTTCAGTTCTCGTAGTGGTTATTTGCATCCTCAGGGTAACCTAGAGACAGTAAGCATGCCCTTAGAGCGTGTGCACACGAGATCCTAACTGCCTCAAAATATGTGGTCTGTATCGCTGACTTTAAAGCTGACACATGCAATTCCCTGGCCTCCATAGAAATAGAGCTACTACCTCTCAGCCTCAGAACCGCCAAAAATGAAGACAATAGATTTAGGACTTCTTCACTGGTTTTCAGTAGCATTCTGCAGGTGAATAAAGTAAAAATTAGACATCGAATGGAAGATTAAAAATAAGACTTTGAATTTGGTGCCTAGGTGGTAAAGCATGGGCAGTGTGGGTATTGTGCAACGTAAGCGTACCGGCTCAGACATTAGTTTTTGTTACTAAACATGGTAGGCCATATTGGTAGAAAATTGCAGCCTTTCATGAAGAGAATGCCAACTTATGATTTGTCAACAGTCAATTTTGACGCTTCGAAATAAGCGATAATACAGAGAGAATGCGAGCCATTTTTCGAACTTAAAATTAAAAACCGAGGAAAATGCTAGGTAATGGCATTATTAATGATTTTAAGTCATTTTTTTGGACTTAAAGGGCTTTTGCATCTCTCTACCCCAAAACCAGAGAGGGAATAATAAGAAACTATACTGTTTTGTGTATTAATGCACACACAGCAAGGTGTTGCGTATTTTTGCGGCTTAGGTGAGCAGACTCAATCAATTTATACCAAGCGAAGTTCAGTGACCCTGGTGATGGAAGGTTCGCTTAAAGTGTCGCACAAGTGGCTCGTGATCTCTACAGCAAGATGGAAGAACAGCAGGAAGTGAAGTTATGTTCGAATTCGTAATGTTACAACTGTTTTCGCAAAGACGGATATGCCGAAAAACTTGTAATTACTCCTCGTATATCTGCTCCACGTCTCAGTACAAGATGTGAAACTTAATATTCTTTTCAATTCCACATAGCAGTTCAGTTAATTATTTCGATAGATTTCGCTACGCAACTACTATAGCCTTTTGTGGAAAAATGAGCAAAGAACAGATGGTTCACCTGCACTTCATATGAACTTCAGGGGATGACATTGTTAAGAGCCGCTCACGGCAGCGATGAGGATGCTGCTCTCCGGTCGCTTTAATCAGGCATATGCCGCATCATTCGGCTAATTCACTTCTATGTTGTGACTGCTTAAACGAGTGGCCGCCTAGATCATTGAAACCCGCATGTTGACGCCCTTCTTTCTGATTTGCCGTAATAATAATTTCATATATTTAATGAAAACCCATTTGAATGTGCACTAAAATTGATTGTTAGAAGGCTATGCACGTCTGAAATCAGGAGTAGTTTAACTACGTAAATGAGTTATCTTTATTCATGACAAGAACGAATTAATAACGGATTGGATGACAGAGGCAAAGTTGAAAATACGCGGAAAACATTGATAAAGTTGTTGATGAAGTACAAGCTGCGATGTCGGCATCAGTGGATGGTTTTAGTGGGCAAATAAGGGCCACATCTTGCAATGAGCTGGAATGATGATGACGATGTTTCCAAGCAAATAACGTCGATGAGATGCCAAGATAAAAAGTCACCTCGCCTTAATGCCTTTGGCTGAATGCTACAAATTTTAGAATAGCATATGGACTCTGTCTAGTTGAATCTTTCATCCAGCAATTTAAAGGGTAAAATTTCCACTTCCCCACGTTTTTGGTACTAAGAAGCCGAACACCCTTGGGCGAATAGTGCAAAGGGTTCGCTCTGATGCTTGCGAGCAAATCGGTGAAACGATTTTACTATGCACGTTAAAAGCTGCTCAAGTTATGCGCTTTGCACTTCGAAATCGGCTTTCAGTTCTCGTAGTGGTTATTTGCATCCTCAGGGTAACCTAGAGACAGTAAGCATGCCCTTAGAGCGTGTGCACACGAGATCCTAACTGCCTCAAAATATGTGGTCTGTATCGCTGACTTTAAAGCTGACACATGCAATTCCCTGGCCTCCATAGAAATAGAGCTACTACCTCTCAGCCTCGTAGACGGTTTTATGAGGCTCTGGCTAAATTGCGATTGCTAATGCAGAAAATTAATTAATGCGAGTCCCTTTTTGCGTAACTCTTTTAGCTTATGCTTTTTTGCTATCTTCAATATTGGTCCTTCAGCACTTCTATGTCAGCAATGACTGCCCTTCCATGCTGGAATAACCAAGAATGACTCAATGCACCTCACATCAGCCTGGTATATTGGCCGTAAAATCTGACACGAACAAATTCCTCCCCCCTTATCTTCTCATTTTACTACTCTGATCAGTAACTTGCAATACTTTGCTGGCATGTTCATTTTCGTCTTTTTCAAGATGCTGAACATAAAATTACAATCCTGACTTATGAATTTTTCAAAGCGAAGAACCAATCAGCGATATAAGAGGGACGCTATAGCGGTAGCATCGACACAAGGCGGACTGCTCCACTTCGTCTTCAGTGGCTAACTTGAGTTTGCCTTTTAACGACGCCGATGCAGGTTCTTTCTATAAAACACAACGCACTTATAGGAATGATGATAACAAAGGTTCGTGTTGCACAGAACTTACGTGCTGACGGTAGCGTGTTCTTTGTCATTTGTTCCGGTGCCTTTGGTGCTCTTGCGGAATATTTCCTACCTTTCTTTTTCCAAATAGCACTGTATGTAAATGAAGAAATTAAATTAGACGACTTCATTAAAAATTCCACTAGTGTCACCTCGGTCATTCTGGCCACCGCCCTACACACGATCATCGGTTTTTGGATTGCCAGTGTGGATTAATTTAAGAGACGCAACCATACTACTTCAATGGCCAAAAGTATAAAGCCTGGGCGGTTAAAGTTTCTATACTATTCTTTTCGGGTGGATATATTCTTCTGGCTTTCCGTGAATGAATTTTGAAGGTGGTGACGCAAGTTGATGAAGCCGGTTCGCGAATAAAATATGATAGGTTAGGTGATATGACATCCTTATGTCTGGCAAGGTACCTTTTCTAGGACCTCCTTCTATGCTCTCGCACTTTTTGTGCTTTGGGAAGGAAATGATCCAAATTGGCTTGTTTTTAAAGTTGGAATGCCTGCTTTACTTTAATTAGTAGTATTTTAGATAAAACGTAAGAAATCTCATAAGCGAAACAATAGTTTATGTCGCATTGCAAAATTTATCCATAAATACTGAGATCTTCAGTGCAGTAGCAGAAGACTATTTGAATTTCAATGCTGTAGTTCTGGAATTGACTGCCATCTGATGCTAGCTAGTGGTTTTCTACTTACAGTGTGCAATGCTGCCCTGCTTGGAAATAACAATGTCTTGTCCTTTGGGAAAATGGATATTGGATGAGTGAGTACGGCTTACTGACAGGTGGGTTTACGTCACCTGTTCTCCCTATTGGCCGACAATTGCAATGTCCACCATCAGGTCACCTTCGTCATCATTAAGGGAAGGGGTGGAGTGAAGCCTATCTCTTCTAAGCGGCTCCTGCAGTCCCTCCTTGTCATCGTGGTCATCGCCACTGCAGCACACTATAGTATAGCTCTTTAGCTGATTTGGATCCCTTAACTCGCTCCCAAAGTTCCATCTTCACTTGGCTGAGCAACTGCATGTTTTCAAGAAACTGACAATCGTTGACTAGGAAAAACAGTGAACCTCCTACAACCCGCCAGGTTTAATTATTCAGCAAAATTTCCCATTTAGTGGAAAGTCCTCGCATAAACATTTCTCGGATCCTTTTCCCACTACTACTTACATCTGATTTTCATAAGCCATTGACTAGAGAATGAAAAGCACACGGCATGTAAGATAGAATGGCGCCTGTTTTATTTATATTCGGGAAGTGGGTCAGTGAAAAGAGGTGTTTGGGGTAAACTGAAGTAATTTTGTTTGCTAATTTGATAGGAAATTTTCTGGTACTGAAAATTCAACAATTGCAGCCTAGTCACAGTGTCTGAACAAAGTCTAAAAGAAGCTTCTTAACACCAAGTTTCGGCATTATCACTTTAACGTCCCAGCGTGGTAAAAGTCTGCTAAGAGAAGGAAGTGGTAAGCTAACAATCGAAGTATTGCATAGTCCCTTCCCACAGTGAACGCCATTCTCTGCGCCATCTATGTCGGTCTTAAAAGTCAACCGCCTCACCATAGATAGTGATGCAGGCAAACATGCAACAGCATATCCTGCAAACAATCAAATTTGCTTGCCAATGAGAAGGTACCTGACCTCAACATCACTAGCACCTCATGGCAATTCTGCTAGATCCATTTGGGAATTATTTCATGATTACATCATGCGACTAGAATGCTTCACACGACCTTTGGATTGCACTAGCCTAGTGACTTCTTACAACCTAGGGAGCTTTCAAAGTACCACCCTTCACACGCGTTGACAATCGTAAACAAGCCTCACGTTGTCACTTTGGTACTCTTCCTCCAGCCCTTCACCACTATCCTCATCAGTCAAATTTCAATCTTTATAAAGTGATACCGAAAGTCACATTTGCTTCGAAAACAAGCTTGACTTTATTTTAACGATTGCCTTCTATCCCTCTCTAAAATGATATGAATTTTAAATAGAGTGGGCATTTTATGAGGCTGTTACATCATATAGTAAGGCGACCTTGCTAGGGTGACAAAACTTTCAATCAACCCATTTCGTCCATTGGATTTGCTCGAATTTGTGTACAAAATTTCGTCCATTGGATTTGCTCGAATTTGTGTACAAATCCTAATAGATGGGTGATATCGTGAGCGTATTAAACAAATGGTCGTATAGTTGAAGGCACCAGCTCTGTAATTTGACCCATTTAGATAACTAGGAGTTAGTGTTAAAGCAAGGTCCATGCAACCAAGGGAGCAAACATGAGGCAACTGTGCATAATTGGACAGATAAGAGTGAGGAAAAGGTGATCACAAGCATCCTCCCAACCAGGAACCCAGGGATAAAAAGGAAAAGAAAAGACAAATATTTGTTAAAGCAAGCTTGGACTAAGTAAATCGACAAATTTCGATAAGAGAATCTATGCCTAGAAAATTTTAGAGCGCTTTATCATGCATAAAAACGTTCAATTAAATCATTTGACACTTATTAAACATTACTGATGGCTCATGACATCTATGTGTGGGTGTTTAGCTACGTAACTAAAGATCCGTTCACCGTAAAGCCAGAAACACACACGCTCATGCACCCCACAATGCTGAATGTGGCATCCTTGATGGTTTCTCCTCTCCCTTCTACATACTTCTCGAAATTAAAGCTGCACTTCTACATTAATTCTTTCGCTCTCTTTGCCTAATCAAATCTTTATTTCTCCACGTTCCTTCCCTCAACCTCTTTGGTTTCCCCTTAGCACTCTATCTCCATCCAAAATTGAAACAGCTCTTCTTGATTTACGTCTAGCTACTTATAAACTTGCATCATTACATGTCATTTTCCTGCTTGCACTGAACAAGCTCTATGCGTCGAAGGCAGTCATTTAATGCACCACCATTTCTATCCCCTTATAAGTCTCTTTTTGGCAAGTACGCCTATGCAGAATAGACGTTGCCTTGGCCCATTTATTCGCCGAAGCATACGCCTCCACTACCAAAATGGCTAGGAGTGAGAGACGAGACATGGAATGAGGTAAGCTAAGACGAGAAGTTATGTGATGAAATGTCTTTTCATTGGGTCGCACAGGTGGTACACTTCCGTAAGGTACTTTTAGCTGCAGCCGGTGGAATGCTTATAAGGCAGCAGAAGGAACTAATATCACAATTGCTAAAGTGCAGTGTGGGTAGTTTTAACTTTTTAAGGAACTACTCCTCAATCAATCCACCCAAAATTTTGTCCTTATCAGTGATTAGAAATGCTATTGTCTACTTTTTCCTTTTGAAGACCCTCAGTCCTTAAATATGGGGCCAAAGCTCGACTCAGTCCGTAGCAATCAGACGGACTGAGTCAACACTAGCGTTTATAGGGGTCGGATTCAGAAGGGATCGCTTGATGTGCTAGGCAAGATTTTGCTTCAGATCCACTCCATTGTGAAACCTTTGGCTTGTTACCGCCTCAAAGGGGTACCAACGCTGACATCATTCTTGCAGTTGGCCGTATTTTGAGTGTGTGAGTGACCATACATAGCTATTTGTCCAATAAATAAACTTATAATTGAGTTTATGCATAGAAACACTGTGCGCCACATTTTAAATTGCTTTTTTTCACTTCTCTTGATGCATACGTCCATGCATGCAAAAATAAAAAAGCATGAATTCATAAACATGGACAAAAGAATCATGTGAGTGTGGATGGTTTTTATCACAGGTTAACCCTTCATATTGTAAATAGAGATATGAGAAACTCTGTTATGAAAATGGTCGAGTAGTACAAGTCGTCTAAACGACTTACGGCTAAATCATCCCTTCAACCATCTCAACTTTTGATGGCAATTTAGCTAAATAATGCAAATACTTTGCAGTTGCCTTAATCCTTACTGAACAATAGAGCCTGCCACGCCACAAGAAAAATTACGGCTAGTTACCCCATGTGATGCATTGACAAGCGCTGCAATACAAATGCGTGCAACAGCCTTTTTAATGATCACGAGCGCTCACAGTCAAAACAATAAACGTTTCTGGTCTTCAAGGAACTCCGCGATTCGAGCCATCAGTGTTCTTTGGAGCCACCACTTTAGCAGGAAGTTGCCCGACATTAGCTCTATGAGCTTGAAAAGAGCACACTGAAGTAGACCCCACGTTTGTCCATCCAGCGGCTTTAGACTTATTCCATGCCAGCTTAAAATCTGCAGCTCTTTTACTTTGAACAGCCTCCTCACACTTGCATTGGCAACACATGGTGATGGAGGCGAGAACTGAAAGGTCACTTGAATGGAAGATGGATGAATGTTGACCAAGAATGGCGACATGAAGCGACTTTTTACTGTGATGATTAGCTGGAGATCTTCAATACCCACATAAGTATACATGAAGGATTGATTCTCACCATCAGCTGAAGCGTAGTGCTGCCAACTGTACCTCAAGGTAGCATTTCGTACTCCAAACAACCAGAACTGGCCGTTCTGTCCTGACGGAGTCAGCAAAACGGGTAGTCGCTGAGACAGATACGCCTGTACTTGAAGGCATATGTAGCTTTCCAGTGGTGACCCACCAATGGTAACCAACCCTAAGTAAATCGTAGAAACAGCCTACAATTTTGCACTCAGAAGCTACCTTCTGTAAGCAGGGAGGACAACCAACCTGCATGCGTGCTGCCATCTCCGTACCTACTCCGAAGCGGTAGGGCCTCATAAAAGATTGCACAGATGCAGCTGATAACAGCAAGGATCCCAAGAAGTAATTTCCAGTCTTGCAGCAATCTCATCTCTTTCAGAGCGCGAAACCAGGATGTCAATGCACCGATCAAAATTTTAAAATCATCGATTTATTTTCAATGACGTCAGCTGTTCGATCTCGAAACAAATATAGATCCACAAGTGGGTGGAATGTCGAACGTTTGCTTTGGCCTTTTCCATTCAGAAACCTTAAGATTGGTTTCAAGTTTCGCATGATTTGACCTCGTTTCTACCCACTTTTGCTCTCTTATTTCCACTCGTCTTAAGTAGTTCCTTTACCCATGCTAAATCTGTTCATCCATGATCGTCACATCTACACTGACTCAAGTTATCGTGCACCCATGCATGCACCCAGTTCATGTTCCGTTCGCTAACGCTGTCTATTTGTTTTGGGTTCTGCCTGCAAGGACTTGAGAAAACTGATGATTTGGTGCATTTTACACCTGAAAGTTGGATTGCGCTGTCAAGGCCTACGAATGTCTTAGACTTTTCCCAGGTCCGTTGCAATAGTATCTGCTTAAGGCAGCACAACCAGAAGATACAACCTTTTATTGCATTTAAAACACGAGAACACATGCAGCTCATTTCTACCACTCAATCATCAGCGCGACACTTATACCCTTCCACGCTTTAATCACCTTCGCTCTTTCGGACACATCAACCCTCTCTAGTTGGATATTTCATCCAGTAATTTAAAGGACACCTTTTTTACTTTTCCACCTCATTAGTACCAAGAACCCAAACTCCTTTATATGCAGACACTTACTTCCTTTTAGGACCACCGGCTTTCCCGATTGCTTTGGGCTATACGTGGAGTCACAGCAAATAGGAGTGTCGATCTCGCCTTGCTCTGTCTAAATCTGGTTGAGTAAAATCTCGCAAATTTTCTTGGCAGATATTCAGCTTGAATGCAAATACTTTGCAGTTGCCTTAATCCTTACTGAACAATAGAGCCTGCCACGCCACAAGAAAAATTACGGCTAGTTACCCCATGTGATGCATTGACAAGCGCTGCAATACAAATGCGTGCAACAGCCTTTTTAATGATCACGAGCGCTCACAGTCAAAACAATAAACGTTTCTGGTCTTCAAGGAACTCCGCGATTCGAGCCATCAGTGTTCTTTGGAGCCACCACTTTAGATCTTTGGAGCCACCACTTTAGCAGGAAGTTGCCCGACATTAGCTCTATGAGCTTGAAAAGAGCACACTGAAGTAGACCCCACGTTTGTCCATCCAGCGGCTTTAGACTTATTCCATGCCAGCTTAAAATCTGCAGCTCTTTTACTTTGAACAGCCTCCTCACACTTGCATTGGCAACACATGGTGATGGAGGCGAGAACTGAAAGGTCACTTGAATGGAAGATGGATGAATGTTGACCAAGAATGGCGACATGAAGCGACTTTTTACTGTGATGATTAGCTGGAGATCTTCAATACCCACATAAGTATACATGAAGGATTGATTCTCACCATCAGCTGAAGCGTAGTGCTGCCAACTGTACCTCAAGGTAGCATTTCGTACTCCAAACAACCAGAACTGGCCGTTCTGTCCTGACGGAGTCAGCAAAATGGGTAGTCGCTGAGACAGATACGCCTGTACTTGAAGGCATATGTAGCTTTCCAGTGGTGACCCACCAATGGTAACCAACCCTAAGTAAATCGTAGAAACAGCCTACAATTTTGCACTCAGAAGCTACCTTCTGTAAGCAGGGAGGACAACCAACCTGCATGCGTGCTGCCATCTCCGTACCTACTCCGAAGCGGTAGGGCCTCATAAAAGATTGCACAGATGCAGCTGATAACAGCAAGGATCCAAAGAAGTAGTTTCCAGTCTTGCGGCAATCTCATCTCTTTCAGAGCGCGAAACCAGGATGTCAATGCACCGATCAAAATTTTAAAATCATCGATTTATTTTCAATGACGTCAGCTGTTCGATCTCGAAACAAATATAGATCCACAAGTGGGTGGAATGTCGAACGTTTGCTTTGGCCTTTTCCATTCAGAAACCTTAAGATTGGTTTCAAGTTTCGCATGATTTGACCTCGTTTCTACCCACTTTTGCTCTCTTATTTCCACTCGTCTTAAGTAGTTCCTTTACCCATGCTAAATCTGTTCATCCATGATCGTCACATCTACACTGACTCAAGTTATCGTGCACCCATGCATGCACCCAGTTCATGTTCCGTTCGCTAACGCTGTCTATTTGTTTTGGGTTCTGCCTGCAAGGACTTGAGAAAACTGATGATTTGGTGCATTTTACACCTGAAAGTTGGATTGCGCTGTCAAGGCCTACGAATGTCTTAGACTTTTCCCAGGTCCGTTGCAATAGTATCTGCTTAAGGCAGCACAACCAGAAGATACAACCTTTTATTGCATTTAAAACACGAGAACACATGCAGCTCATTTCTACCACTCAATCATCAGCGCGACACTTATACCCTTCCACGCTTTAATCACCTTCGCTCTTTCGGACACATCAACCCTCTCTAGTTGGATATTTCATCCAGTAATTTAAAGGACACCTTTTTTACTTTTCCACCTCATTAGTACCAAGAACCCAAACTCCTTTATATGCAGACACTTACTTCCTTTTAGGACCACCGGCTTTCCCGATTGCTTTGGGCTATACGTGGAGTCACAGCAAATAGGAGTGTCGATCTCGCCTTGCTCTGTCTAAATCTGGTTGAGTAAAATCTCGCAAATTTTCTTGGCAGATATTCAGCTTGGCCCTTTATATCTGGATTCTCCCTGCCTCAGTAATGTTTGGCCTTACTGCGCAAACCACAAGTCCACCCTCTCTAGCTAAATGCCGACTTCGTAGATACTTACGACTCGTTTTCTTTCCCTTTTTATCAGGGTTTGATACCACTTTATGCAAACATTGCGGAAGATCTGACTGTGAAAGGCATTTTTGTTGTTTAAGGAAGGCAAGTTGTCTTCCTAGTCCGGCCCATTATGCCAAAATTAGGCATAAATATCTGCCACCTCGTTGGGAAACAAATATGAGGAGATGCTTTTTCTCAGTAGGTGGTGGATTCTTTTTATGGGAATATCCAACGCGGCCACACCTGGAGTGGCCCACTACGCTCCGTTTAGCATCCATCTCGTCAAGGCGTGGAGAGAGCAGACGGGGATGCAAAAAGGTGCAAGGCTTTGCTGCTCTTGCCACTTTCAATGCATTTCCTGAACATAATCACAGCTAGTGTCTAAGCTTTCTGAAAACGAGAAGTGCATACTTTAATTATTTTTATCAGGGGAGTTGATTTGTGCATGAGCTGGAACATTCTGTGGTGGTGGTTCATTAATTTTTAGTGGCTCTGGACAATCTTTTTAAGGGAGCATTTCAACTATCAACAGGAAGAATAAATGAGTTGATTATGACTACTATTGGCCAGTGACATGCAGCTTTGGAACTAACTGTGACAGTTCTCACCTGAAAGCGCAAATGACGCCCAATCAGCTGGCTCACTAGGGTTTCAAAATGAGCTCATTAGGGAGAGACGACAAGTATTTGGATGCAGCGTCTACCGATGGCCATGAACTTATTAAAACTGCTCAGAGACTGGGCAGGTAATGCAAGTACTTTTGTGTAGTGCACTCCTACCTTTGATTTCTCCCTCTAAAGACACTAAAACGCGCAAGATTCTGGCTAGATCTTAACGTTCGTATAAGGCTTAAAGATGCTTTTAGTTTTCATACCATTTAGTTGTAATGATGAGATGCAAAGATGGTGGTCAACAAATGTGTATAGCAAAGAGTTTGGCAGATTAACACTCGGATGCTTGTGTTCATAGTGTAGCCGAAGTCTTTGATCTCAACAGGTTTACGAATCCAATTTCGACTGTGGTGACAGAGTTGTTGGTGCTGGTTCATTATTTTGAAGTTTCGTATTTTCTAAGCAAAGCTTTGACAGGATGGTTCGTATGCCTGGGATCAACTGTTTTGAGACCATACTCTGTGGTTAGGAGAAAAATGCTTGTCATCATAGGGCAGTCGCCAGACGTGGGTGATTTTTAGAAACCGGTATGATGGTTTTCTAAAGTGTCATTTTCCTGAAGACTGAGGTCGGATTAAAGGTTAGCTGTTTTTAAAAATGGGCAGATTTTCGCCCAACTTGTGAGAACTGTATGGCATCATGTGTGATCTTGGAATTGGGTGGATGCTATTAGATACTCATTCGTTTAGCTGTATTTGAACCATTTAAATTAGCATATTTTAATTCCATCGTAATAGCTCTGATATTCTAACTAATTGGGCATTCAAAATGTGCATACCTCTTAGTGCCCCGGATTTAGTGGGTTTCCTGCATGAGCACTCCAAGGTAGAGTTGGAATGTGGGCCAATGTGCTTAAGCTTTTCAGTGGTTTTAATTTTGTTTGAGATCCGGTAACTCAAGGCTGTTTGCAGGCTGGAAGAGAGATGGCTTAAGTAAAAGAGCAGTAGCAAAGTCGTATGCAGTTGATTACTACGTAAGGCCCGTGCTCATTTACGTTGGTGATTGGTATTACGAATACCTGGCATTATTGTGGCGAAGTGCCAAGGCTCAGTAACTTTAAAACAGCTGACTACCTCTAGAAGCCACCAAATTACTGTGTTTGATCAACTTTAAACGAACCTTTGAACCTGCTTTTCAATGCCAAGTCTATAAACTGAGGGAGAGATATGAATAGGATAGCCGGGTGGAACAGGATAAAAATATTCACATTTTTCCTTTGTCGGAACCATGTGCAAATGAACACAATATTAACTGTACGCCTTCAGCAGCATGTAAGCTTTTTACAAGAACAACAATGTCTTTAGCACCTTGTTTTGCAACAACAACACTCACTTCAAACACAGCCAGATTGTTTTGAGCTATTACGGCACGTTAAACTTCTTGGGATAGTAATTTGCTGTGCATTTGCCAAGAAAACTAACAGGTTTTACGGAGGATACTACTCAGCTTGAAGCCAAATCTACCTATTTGAAGGTACTTCACTCATAGCGGGAACGCATTCCAGCGATCAAGAACCTTCGATTCGGGAAGGAAGTCAATTCATCACGACAATATCAGACCCTCATTTCGTTGCAGGACACCTCTCACACTCTCATAAAATGCAAGTTGCAAATCATTTAGTCAGATTATAGGCTAAGCTGTATGTTCGCTAAATTTACGTGGGGAAATTGAGCACCTCCCTCGACATTGCGCCCTACCATGTCACCCTCCACCGCTTCCGTGATTTGACGTGACAAAAAGCAAATAGTCCACTGCAGGCTGGGACAAAGACGGCATCGTTGCATGCAAAGATATCCAGGGATTAGGACCTGATAGGCGACATCAAAGGTTAAACTTCAAGACTCTTCATTGCGACCGTGTCACCAATTCTACTCCCTCATTTCGACGCAGCATACCATGGCAGTGGTTTATGCGGTCTGCTTCCGACACTTCAGGTACCATAGTCAAATTCAGACCCACTTCGAATTTCTGCACATTGGCAGGCACTTTTAAGTACCTTATTTTCTGGTCCTTACTCACTTGATCCTTCAGATCCGAAGGTTCTTTACCTTGACCTACTCAATTGTTGCATTAACTTTCTCCCTTTGTAGAAATGGGACAATTCGTATGCATTCCTTGCAGGTGTTGCTTTTGGTTCTTTTGTTACCTACTATTCCACAGGCTTATCTTTTACGATGGGAGCATTCCTTGAATTTTTTTTGCAATGCAGCCCTTAATATTCAAGGCAACGCGTAAAACTCTGCCTAGTTGGAGATGCTAGGTAGTGATTCGGATGGTATGTTAACTTGTGTGAAGGGTGCACATTGAATTAGGCCTCTTCAAAAAGGAACGATATTTGTTTTATTTTGGGGCGGCCACCTTGCCTGCATGGAGGACTGACACTGATGGACTACTTGTTTATTCTGTGTGTGGGGTCGTAACAACTGCGTGATTTGATCTAGTCCTACGATGCAAAGTGCATTAAATCAAGCAGAAACAATGGAATCTTCTCGTTGGAATTTCACTTTGCTTTCTATACATCCGGGTTCTTTCCAGCCTCAACAGTGCTAAAACTTGGTGCTCAAACTCAATCTGCGTTGTATTTACATGCGACATGCTGTCCCGCCTCTTTGAGTGCCAGTTCAGGTCCTTTTATGTGCGGCTTGTTTCAGACTTCGCTTACTAAAAGTGGGTTAGTTCTTTCATTTACCCCTTATGGCATATTAGGGTTTCAACCTTTAACACCGCCTTTCGGGTCCTGATTCCTTCATAATTTGGTTTGAAACAACGCCCTTCTGACTTAGCTTGCGGTGGACGGAGGGTGACATGATAGGATGCAATGCTGAGAAAATGTTTGTTTTCCCACGCAAATGTGGTGCGCACATAGCTCAGTCTATGATCCGAATAAATTAATTGCAACTTAAACAACTGTGAGAGTATAAGGTATGTCGACATGAAAACAGAGAAGCAAAGCACAGAGCTTATACCAGATGAATGTCTGGCCCACATTTTAAGGTAACTTTCATTGATACTGAGTAAATCGTTATTTATAAATGAAGAGTTTTGTGCAAAAGATAGGAATGCTGCATTTCCTTCGGGTGTATATGCCATACCTTCCACCTTTGAGAAAGACTTAGTGAAACTAACCGCAAGAGGAAGGAAAGTTGTCAGCCCTTATCATTAACTTGAGAAGAAAACAGCCAGTGCTCGTGGCCTGCGTTCGCAAAGAAGGCAGTCAAGTGCAACTTTTGGTGCACCTTCTATCCAATATCAACTTCACATGCATCTCTTCTGTCTGCAGCATTTACCATGCGCTTACACGATTTTTGAGTGCTTGTAATGAAGAGGTCCACGAATGATGAGGAGAAGTGCTTCTCTCTCACTCTCCTATTGGTTGGGGTGTAGCATGCAGAAACGTTTCTCTTTGAAGATTGTTACCTCAAACTGTGGTGGTTGTTCAACTTTGGCTGGCTGTGAATAAGATTTTACCCTACGTTCTCTGTTTAGGTCAAAATGCATCAAGCAGACAGGCCTCATTCGTACTTCCCTGGCCTTGAGCATCTAAAGTGTTCTTTTATCCGTTATGTGCAAGTCCAACGCTGACAGACACTGTCAAAGTTGATGTCACATGGAGAGTATTCACGTATGAGTTAAATTTGGAAGGTGACCAACTTATGAAAGGAAAACAAAATTATGCATTTCATTGAGTCTTATTTAAATACATAATGCCGCATTGCAAATGGCTAGGACAATGTACCAAATACTACAAATAAAAATTATTTACTTGCCTTGAAATTCCTTCTGAATGATGTTGAGGCTGATTAAGTTTTACCATTGCAGAGAGGTGCAGATTCCACTTCCTCCCAATTACTTTAGGACTAATNNNA